>WNWK01008933.1:23636-80704 GCA_009830355.1 Cherax destructor
TATATTGCAAGGATAATGTCTTCGCTTATTGGCAGGGAGGACAAAAGTGTCCACTTTAAGGATAGGGAGTTCTTGGAGCTCAAGCTGCTCGAAAATGTCATCACCACATGTCTGGAAATTCAGTTGGACAATGGTGTGGGGCAAAATGACAGAACCACAACAAGAATTGAGGGAATGGTGCTTGTCAATAGTAACAGGAGAAGTATGTATAGTTGTGAGAAGAGAAAGATTGCGAGCTTGGCCAGCATTCTGGACCGTGATGATGCGAGTGCCGCTCTTGAGAGCGTGAAATGAGATGTCTCTACCAACATGGCGTAGCAGAGCCTTACCAATACTATGGTCTGAAAGATAGGTATGAGGAGAAGTCGGTCGCAGAGTAAAAAAATTTGTCCATTGAGAGTTTAAGGGGAGTGCGTGACGAGCTGGTCGTTTCTGAGATGAACGAGAAGGAAGTGTCGAATCGTCATGTGTGGATCTCGGTCGTTTGGGTGTGGGAATGGGGGTGGTCCGATGTGAGACGGGCGAGCGATTCGAAAATTGCCGCACCGTCGAGGGAGAAGCCGGAATCAAGGTCAGAGAAGAGCGAAGGTCAGATGTATCGAAAGGGCCAGTCGGGTCCCTGGGACCTGAAGCAGGTGACGAACTGGTACCTGCTTCAGGTACAGGGGTATTAGGGTTGTCCGAAGAGTTATCTATTAACAAGGTAGGGTCAGAACTAGGTGCGGTATCAAGGGGCCCTGGGGTAGAGTCACGGATTAGGGCATCCATGGTTAGGTTACTTCTTTCTTTTTGTTTTTAAGAAAAAAAAAGAAGAAAATAAAAATAAAAAAAAGAATAAAAAAGGAGGGAACGTGGAGGAATAGCTCCTAGGAGGAATGAAAGGGGCGTAAATCCCCCTCCGCGCCCAAGAGGACCTCAACACCGCAAGTAGTGCAGATGCTGCATGGAACCCGTGTCATACCCTACCCTTCACGCCAGTAAACCAGCAATCTGGGATAGCAACCTCACATCAACCGAGCCACCTCGGCGGACAAAAGAGAGGACGGCTGGATATCCGAAAGGTGGCCTCCAGAGATACACCCGTCGCCCGAAAGATACCCAAGGCCACCCCCCGGGAGACCGGAGAGGGATTGGGACATCCCCAGGCGATCCAGATTCCACGGCAAACTACACCACCGCCAAGAACCTCAACAGAATGGGAATGGACCACGGTACCCTTCCCCCTACCTAGGAACTAGAATGCCTGTGGAGAGAAGCTCCCAGGGTAAAAATGGGAAGGAAATAAGGGAGGGATGAGGAGGGGGAGGAGGAAAGGGAAAAGGGAGGATGGGGAAGATGGGAAAGGGAGTGGGGATTGGGGGGTAATTAGGTTCGGTCTGAGGAAGAAGACCAAAAGGTAAAATTCCTCAGACCGATAGCCTCTTTACCTCGTCAAGGAGCCCCCCTTAAAGAGGAGTAACATTCATAGACAACTGGGACCTCTTCTATGGCAGAAATGACATGTATGCCAGGGATGGGGTTCACTTATCCAGGTCTGGGGTGGGGGCACTGGCAACTACAGTGGAGGGAGCTGTTAGGGCTTTAAACTAGAAATAGTGGTATGGGTTTTGGGGGGAAAACAGTGAAGTCCCAGTGTAGTAATATTATGAGTTCTAGGGGAACTAGTAATAGGCAGAATAAGGTGGATACTGGATACCTAAGAATATGCCTAAAAAGAAGAACTACCCTAATAAAAACTATTACAATAAACCACAAGGAACAAACTTTTATAATAAACCTCAAGAAACAAACTTCAACTACCAACCTCCGTGGAAGCAGCAAAACTACAAACAGAGATACTTTAAGCCATATAACAACTATGGATACCAAAATTGGTATGAGGGAAATAAGAATTTTTTCCAGAAAGGAAGGGGGGAGGGGGAACACTGGAGGAACCAGGAGAAACCAAACCCATGGAAAGAATACTATTACCCAAGACAAGAACAGTGGCAGGGAAACTATTCGAACTTCAATCAACACAACAATTGGGGTTGGGATACAAGAAACTCAGACAATTGGAGAAATTGGTAGTATCGGAAGTCCCATTAACAGAACTAGAAAGAAGGGTACTGAGCAAAGGACTGTCCTTTGTGCCAGGACCCCCGAGACGTAAAACGATAGAAAAAGACTTAGATGAGACCATAACTAAATTGGAAAACCAAATTAATAACGACTTTGAAAGGGAATGGAACACAGATATGATGGGGGGAAAAAGGTATAGGAAAGAAACTATTACTCACAACTTCAGAAAAATACATGAAGCCGCCATACTTAACAAACATTGCAACAAAAAAACTACCGGGGCTGAGAAAGAAAATGGAAAATATGAAGGAAAACATTAAAAATGAAATGAGATCAAACAAAACCAGACCTAACCTGAAACAGAAAGAAAAATTAAGTTTGGACGGATTGGAGAAAAGAACAGACATTGTAATTAGTGATTCAGATAAAGGGTCAGAGATAGTTTTTAAAGCAGAAAACTACATAGTAGCGGGTGATAAACATGTAAAAAATAAAGAAACTTATGAAGAAATAACTAATCAAGAAGAACTATTGAAAGAAATACAAAATAGAGGGAGGGAATTGATACTTGAAATATACAACAACGAAGGGAATAAGGGAACAATGAGTGTATCTTTAAGGGACTCCTTTTTAAACTTTAAATAAAAAATTCCACACATGTACTTCCTCACAAAAACACAAAGACAAAGACCAAGAAACAGGGACATTTAAAACAAGGCCAGTACTATCGGGCTGTGCGGCACGAACACGCCCGATGGATAAGGTACTCACAGCTATATTAATGCCACTGGTCGAATTACTACAAGACAGAATAAGGGATACTACTCATTTATTGAATATTATAGAAGACTTGAAAAGAAACTTAGGCAAGACCCCTAGAGACATCAGATTGGTCTCTCTAGATATCGAGTCGCTGTATCCTTCAATTTCCCAGAAAGAAGCAGCCAAAATAGCAGAATTCTATAGGGAGAATATTGATAAAATTAGAGGAAAACTATATTCAATGGGCATTAAGAGACCACCAGAGGCACATCTAATAGAGAGATGCATCACACACGTAATGAGGGATACACTCTTAAAATTCAACAACATAACATATAAACAGAAGACAGGAACGGCGATAGGAGCATCAGAATCATTGGCCATAGCAGAAATTTTTGTACACGTAGTCCTGGAGAGAGACCTAGACAGAGAAAAACTAGGATTGTTATCATACAATAGATATATAGACGATATATTTTGCCTAGTAAAGGGGGGAGAAGAAACAATCGAAAAACTTAAGACATGGGCTAACCAGAGACATCCATCCTTAAGATTTACGGCAGAACATCACCATGAAGAATTACCATTCCTAGACACCATAATCTACTTGAACGAAGACAGGGAACTACAGACTAAAGTGTTTTATAAGTAGGGTAATGCGCACCAGTACCTTCTGTGGAACTCTTCACATCCAAGATCATTGAAGCAGTCCTTACCTTAATCCTTGGCTTTGAGGATAAGACGGATTTGTAGCGAAGAGGAATACAAGACGGCTCTGAAGGACATGTGGACGTTCTTTAGGCTCAGAGGGTACCCCGAAGAAGTACTACAATCAACAGAAGGGAAGATAAACAAGACAGACAGACAACAACTTCTAAGAATTAACATGAGAACAGGGAACAGGATAAATGTCCTGCCTCTGCTTTTCGATAAACCACTTCCACCTATGGGATTGGATGGGACGTGAATTTGAAGAACCTTCATGGGCCAAGTACTTGCCAAGAGAACCACCCATGTTAGCCAGGAAGACGCTTCACTGAAAGATAAACACATAAGGGCAGAATTTCCAAGGAAGAAACATCGAGGAGAAGACGAAGTACGAAACGCAGTGGAATGACGTAGACTTGGAATCAACCAGATGACTTGGATTGTAGGCAACAACCCCAAAAAGACCCATAGGAGTAAAATAAAAAAAAAAAATCGATTTTTTTTTTTAAACAAATCGAAAATATTGAAAATTCGAAAAGAGGGGGGGAGGGGGGCGCCCGGATGGGGGGGAGGTCAGAAAGCGGGACCGGAAGTGGGGCGTAAGGGGGCGGCGTGGGCATGGAGGGCGTGTGGGGTACAGGCGTGCGGGAGGAGACCGCTCCGGGAGAGACCTCTCAGGGTGGAGACCGCTCCGGGAGAGACCTCTCAGGGTGGAGACCGCTCCGGGAGAGACCTCTCAGGGTGGAGACCGCTCCGGGAGAGACCTCTCAGGGTGGAGACCGCTCCGGGAGAGACCTCTCAGGGTGGAGACCGCTCCGGGAGAGACCTCTCAGGGTGGAGACCGCTCCGGGAGAGACCTCTCAGGGTGGAGACCGCTCCGGGAGAGACCTCTCAGGGTGGAGACCGCTCCGGGAGAGACCTCTCAGGGTGGAGACCGCTCCGGAAGAGACCTCTCAGGGTGGAGACCGCTCCGGAGAGACCTCTCAGGGTGGAGACCGCTCCGGGAGAGACCTCTCAGGGTGGAGACCGCTCCGGGAGAGACCTCTCAGGGTGGAGACCGCTCCGGGAGAGACCTCTCAGGGTGGAGACCGCTCCGGAGAGACCTCTCAGGGTGGAGACCGCTCCGGGAGAGACCTCTCAGGGTGGAGACCGCTCCGGAGAGACCTCTCAGGGTGGAGACCGCTCCGGAGAGACCTCTCAGGGTGGAGACCGCTCCGGGAGAGACCTCTCAGGGTGGAGACCGCTCCGGAGAGACCTCTCAGGGTGGAGACCGCTCCGGGAGAGACCTCTCAGGGTGGAGACCGCTCGGGAGACCTCAGGTGGACCTCCGGAGAGACCTCTCAGGGTGGAGACCGCTCCGGGAGAGACCTCTCAGGGTGGAGACCGCTCCGGGAGAGACCTCTCAGGGTGGAGACCGCTCCGGGAGAGACCTCTCAGGGTGGAGACCGCTCCGGGAGAGACCTCTCAGGGTGGAGACCGCTCCGGGAGAGACCTCTCAGGGTGGAGACCGCTCCGGGAGAGACCTCTCAGGGTGGAGACCGCTCCGGGAGAGACCTGTCAGGGTGGAGACCGCTCCGGGAGAGACCTGTCAGGGTGGAGACCGCTCCGGGAGAGACCTGTCAGGGTGGAGACCGCTCCGGGAGAGACCTGTCAGGGTGGAGACCGCTCCGGGAGAGATCTGTCAGGGTGGAGACCGCTCTGAGAGAGCCCCTACAGAGAGATTACACACTACTACACACACACACATATATATATGTCGTGCCGATTAGGTAAAACTGGTCAATTAGCAAGAACTCATCTAAAATTAAGTCCTTTCTAAAATTTTCTCTTATACGTTTAAAGATATATTTTTTTCATTTATGTTAATGTAAGAATTTATAATTTTGTACCAAGAGCAACTTTGAAAACCTACCTAACCTTATTACAACAAGCGCAATATAATTTAGCCTAACCCAACTAAATATATTTTAGATACGTTAACATTAATTTAATAATAAACAGACACAATGAAATATATTTTTTTCGTTATGTTCAGAATGATTTTGGCGAAATTATTGCATACACAAATTTTCACTTGTCTTATATGGCAAGGTGAGCGTTGCTATTTAAGCCAAAATCGCAAGTTTTACCTAATCGGCACGACATATATATATATATATATATATGTAGTATTGTAACCATGAACGAGTGGTTTTTAATCAATAACAACACTGCTACTAGCCGGGGGATTGAACCGGTGTTGTTTTAGCCCACCTCATGGTGAGCGAAAATTCACGACGCTCTAACCCACTGGACCATACGATCCTACAAAGATCAAGCACACAGCAGAGCTAGGTGTTGTACCATGATCCGAGGACATATGATGGTATGGATGCCTCAGAGCTATTTTCATTCTACACCCCGTTTGGTGTACTAGCCTCCAAAAGCAGAATATATAGAATTGTAACCATGAACGAGTGGTATTTAATCAATAACAACACTGCGACTAGCCGGGGGATTGAACTTATGTTGATCGAGACTAGTACACCAAACTGGGAGTAGAATGAAATTACTCTAAGGCACCCACACTATCGTATGTCCTCAGATCATGGTACAACACCTAGCTCTGCTGGGACTAGGCAGCTTGGTTCATAAGCCATGTTACTTTCCCAGCCCGGGCTCTGCTGGGCACGTCAGTGAGCCTCAAGCATGGATTCAAGCTATTTCAATCTCCTCTTATATGTTCTGACCTCTCAAGAGATTTTTATATCAATGCACCATGGAGAAACAAGCGGGGATAGACAGAGAAAGATCGCAGTCAGCAGGACTCTATACTAGTTATGGGACGGAGAATAGAGGTCAGAACATACAAGAGGAGATTGAAATAGCTTGAATCCATGTTTGAGGCTCACTGACGTGCCCGGGCTGGGAAAGAAACATGGCTTGTGAACCAGGCTGCCCAGTCTATGTGGCATTTGTGTGGCCGAGTGGTCTAGAACTCTGCCTGGGAATCTTGTCCGTCCCTTAAGCAGTATCGAGTCCTGCTATTAAGTTTAATAAAATAATTAATTACCACTAATGATGTTATAATGATCTCCAAGTCTGTAGACTTTATTGCCAATTTCCCAACTTGTTTAAATTACAGTATTAATCACATCGTAACAGTTAAATATTCATTATTCTGCTTTTTGAACTTGCATTTCATAGATGTGGAAATAATGAAGAAAATGAAATTGCATATAACCTAAGGTTTCAAAAAATATTATTGATAAATAATTTCCAGGAAGAGTTTTTAGAGTCCTCAGGAAAGAAGGAAACAAAATACTCAACCAGAAAATGTACAAAATACCACATATTTCAAACTTTCTGGAAATTCTAGCTCTACAAAAAATTCTTAACATCAATGTTACTTTGAAAAATAAAAAGTCAGGAATGAATCCTTTGATTAAATTATAAGAATATTGTTAGATTAGATAAAATATAGAAAATAATGTAAAACTGACTATAAAAACCTGGAATTAAGATTATAACTCAAACTATAAAATTAGATTTTTTTTTTAGGAATTCAATATAATTTTATTCAAGAACTAAGAAACTTTAATTACTTTACTGATTGGTCATAAAATAGGAAAGTTGTTAAATGTAAATCAATAACTGAGTAAAATAATTCCGATAACAATCTGAACACAATTATGGGGCTTCAAAAAGTGAGGCATTTGGAATAAATATAACTTGTGAAAATTTAAAGTTAGGGTCACAAGTAAGATCACATAAAAAACACGTCACTCTTGACCTGATATAATTTAGGCTAATAAGCAACTTCCATTCATGTGAGACAACAGCCTTCTGACCATGATTTGTTAGGACCTTGTGTATGGAGCATCTCTCTGCTTAAGAATCATTTATCTTTAAAATGCATTAAGAATGTAATTGAGAGATCTCAAAAATACTTGGGATTTTCATTTTACTGCAAAAGTTTACAATCTATCGAAAATCATGTTAATAATACTCACCAAAGAGAGGCAGGTACCACAAGCAGAGAAAGGCAGGTACCACAAGCAGAGAAAGGCAGGTACCACAAGCAGAGAGACAGGTACCACAAGCAGAGAGAGGCAGGTACCACAAGCAGAGAGAGGCAGGTACTACAAGTAGAGAGAGGCAGGTACTACAAGTAGAGAGAGGCAGGTACCACAAGCAGAAAGAGGCAGGTACCACAAGCACAGAGAGGCAGGTACCACAAGCAGAGAGGCAGGTACCACAAGCAGAGAGAGACAGGTACCACAAGCAGAGAGAGGCAGGTACCACAAGTAGAGAGAGGCAGGTACCACAAGTAGAGAGAGGCAGGTACCACAAGCAGAGAGGCAGGTACCACAAGCAGAGGCAGGTACCACAAGCAGAGAGAAGCAGGTACCACAAGCAGAGAGAGGCAGATACTACAAGTAGAGAGAGGCAGGTACCACAAGTAGAGAGAGACAGGTACCACAAGCAGAGAGAGGCAGGTACCACAAGCAGAGAGAGGCAGATACCATAAGCAGAGAGGCAGGTAACACAAGCAGAGAGAGGCAGGTAACACAAGCAGAGAGAGGCAGGTAACACAAGCAGAGAGAGACAGGTAACACAAGCAGAGAGGCAGGTACCACAAGCAGAGAGGCAGGTACCACAAGCAGAGAGAGGCAGGTACCACAAGCAGAGAGAGGCAGGTACCACAAGCAGAGAGAGCCCGCTACCACAAGCAGAGAGAAGCAGGTACCACAAGCAGAGATAAGCAGGTACCACAAGCAGAGAGAAGCAGGTACCACAAGCAGAGAGAAGCAGGTACCACAAGCAGAGAGAAGCAGGTACCACAAGCAGAGAGAGGCAGGTACCACAAGCAGAGAGAGGCTGGTACCACAAGCAGAGAGAGACAGGTACCACAAGCAGAGAGAGGCAGGTACCACAAGCAGAGAGAGGAAGGTACCAACTAAACACTACACAGAACTACCTGAGGTCAAGTAATGAGAAATCTTCAGCGGGGGAGATGAAAGTCTTTTTAGGTAATAATTCCTTTGCAGAAACATTGTTAAGTTCTGGTTTGAGCCTAAAATATTCTCTCTCAAAAAGTCTTAAATCAGTAAGTTTTGCACCTTTGCAACATTGATAAAATCATCTACGTAAATAAAATGTCTTTCATTACAGAGACAAGGGAGGTTTAGGTAGTTTAATCAGAGTCTTGTATGACATTCCTCTATGATTATTTAATCTATCGTGAGAACATCAACAGAATAACTTAACTGGACAATAATGTTGAACATAATGGAAGTGTAACTGCAACTTTATATCTAAAATGACTTACAACAACTTAACTGGACAATAATGTTGAACATAATGGAAGTGTAACTGCAACTTTATATCGAAAATGACTTACAACAGTTAAAGGATTAAGAAATATTATTTGGAATTAATTTTTTGGATAAACAATTAATGATTATTTTAAAGATTTTTCTTACTAAATTGTCAAACCTAAAATGCTTATAAAAAGGGAGTTCAGTATAACTAACATCTTTAAGAACTGTAACAGCTTCTTATTTTTAAGGTGACAGATTGTTTCCTAATAAAAAAATTATTTAAAAAATTTCTGAAACAATGACTGAGGATTATTCTATTGTGCTAGAAAAAACTTTGATTAAAATGAATGTTTACATTGAAGGTAGACAGTTCGGACATGGTAAATAAAAAACATTAGTCCTAACAGTAACAGTAGCAGTAACAGCCTGGTTGATCAGGCTCTGATCCAACAGGAGACCTGGTCACAGCCCGGGCCGCAGGGGCGTTGACCCCTGGAACTCTCTCCAGGTAAACTCCAGGTAATCAAACGTGGGTTTCCTACAAACATTTCTGGTGAAACAAACACTTCTGTTTCAACGTTTCTACAATAAATAAATAACTTATGTTTATATTAACCTATTCAATGGCCATTTATGAATTTTAGGGAGATTATATATTAGACAATTCAAACCTGACGACTATTTTCTGCAGTGGAATTATTTGCTTTATAAAAGTTGTCTATTTTGTTTCTTATTACTTGGTTTTATTAGTCATTATTAGTGTTGATTGAGTACATGCCAGGTTGCGCCTCTAGTAACCAGGTTGCGCCTCTAGTAACATGCACTCTTTTGTTTTAGTAATATTTATTACGTAACAAAACTAGTTTTTGATTGATTGGATAAATTACGCAGATATCTGATGATGGTGAATAACTCATCTGTCTTATATTAAAACTCATTATGGTAAACAAACATTTAATAATTACCTTAAAGTCAATATTTGGGTTAGTTGCCTCCCGCAACCACTTGGTTCCATTTCGATCGTCGTAATACACACGCAGGCAGGGAACTTTCCTGAAGTTTATGTATCATTTAATACCTTGTAAAAGTATTAATTATTAATATCAGTAGGCTGCTGAGAGAATAAAAAAGATCAATACTGGTCAATAACACTATGTAACAAAATTTCACTTTTGTCGTAATCTTGGGAAATAAGCATCATTTCCCAATTCTTTATAACTAAACAAAATTTAAAAAAGCAGTTTTGATCCCAAAACTTTGCTTTTGTGGTCTGGTAAGAAAACATTGGAAGGTAAGAAAGTCATTAGTTATATGAAGGGTGAAATCTTGAATAGGAACATTTTTTTAATTAAAAGTATGTAACAGAAACTAATTCTTCTGTTGTTTTACAGGATGGTATAGAGGATAAACAAAAGCCATGAAGTTTGCTGTTCCTAGAATATGGCATCAACCCACTGATCACTCAACCAACTGTTACTTCTGCCTGGTGGATCATTCCGAACGCTGAACTGGGAAAAACACACCTGCTATTTCTTATCCAGACCTTCCCTCTTCTATTGCACCAGTACCACACAGTGCTGATCTTCCTGTACCTACACCTCCAGAAATAAGTCAACCGTCAAAAGAAAGCAGCAAATCAGAAAATGAAGAGCACAGTGAACAAGACTATGATCTCACAGATGCAGCTGTTGGGAGGAATCCTTACTACCCAAACCAAACAGACCTCAATGACCTTATCAGAGATCTTGGTTTGACAAAGTCAAATGCTGAGCTTTTGATTTCAAGGTTCAAGGAGTGGAACTTGGTGGATGAAAGTGTGCAAGTGACAAGCCAAAGAAAACGTCAACATTTCTCAAGCTTCTTCACTAATGAAGACAGGTGTGCTACTGTAATGATGTATCAGACCTGAATGATGCAATTGGAATTGCATGCAATGTAGATGAGTGGAGACTTCATTGATACCTCCTCCAGAAGCCTAAAAGCTGTACTTCTGGACAACGGGAATAAGTATCCATCTCTTCCCTTGGTTTATTCAGTGCATCTTGAAGACTACAACTGTGTTAAACTTCTAGTGGAAGCTTTGAACTATGATAAGTATGGCTGGGAGGTTATTGGAGATTTCAAAATGGTGGCATTTTTGATGGGACTCCAAGGAGGTTTTTACCAAGTTTCCCTGTTATCTCTGTCATTGGAATAGTAGAGACAGAACAGCACATTACCAGAGGAAGCACTGGCCTCAAAGAACCGAGTTCTCAGTAGGAAGACAATATCAAACATAAACCATTGGTGGATCCTCAAAAGGTTCTGTTCCCTCCATTACACGTGTGTGTGTGTGTGTGTGTGTGTGTGTGTGTGTGTGTGTGTGTGTCCCAACAATTAATATATGCACCAAAAACTCATTACAGTTGTGACCGGGTGTGGACTAGTGAATTGCTCATTACTTTATAATTTGTTCATGATTGTAACCATGTATAAACGTAAGTAAATTTGCTTACATGATTCATTACCTTTGTACCTTGTTCAGCTATCAAAACTTTGGGGCCGATTCCCTGGATCCATTATGTACCACTGTAATCTTTTGACTACCGCCCACAGGATGGGTATGGGGTGCATAATAAAGATATTAAACTAAAAAGTCCGTTACACATCAAACTAGGGCTAATGAAACAGTTTGTTACAGCTCTTTACAGAGAGTCTGCAACCTTCAAGTATCTTCAAGACTTCTTTCCAAAGCTATCAGAGGCAAATGTGAAGGCTGGCATCTTCACTGGACCACAAGTCACGAAAATCATGGAGTGCTCAGAATTTCCAAAGAAGCTCACAGAGAAGGAAAAGGAAGCCTGGGTTTTGTTGCTGTAGCACAGGGCTTTCTGTGCAACAACAAGGCTGACAATTATGTGGGACTTGTTGAGACCTTGGTAAAAAGCTATGGTCAGATGTTCTGTAGGATGTCCCTTCTATCCTTGATGCTCATTTCAAGGAGAATATGAGAGCATACTCAGATTAGCAAGGGGAGCGCTTCCACCAAGACATAATGAACTTTGAACACAGATATCAGTGATCTTATAATGACAACATGATGGGAGACAACATTTGGGGCTTAAACTGGAAAGTGATTTGTTGTTGCTCGCAAATCTAGAAAAACTGTTCATTTTTAACTTTGTAAATATGTTTCAGAAAGTTTAAAATAAAGTGTAAATTTTATTTTATTTATGTAAATTTTATTTATATTATATGTTTTTGTTTTATATCCAAAACTAGCAAAAAAATATTGAAATTTAACCATTTTTTTGTAAAAAATTCATCGTGTAAGCCACAAAAGCAAAAGCCAAAAAAGGAATAATGGACATTTTCTATTGTTTTGCAATAAAAGGAGTTGGAAAATAACACTTACCTGCCAGGAATAAAAATTGTGTTACATAGTGTAATCAGTTCAATAGTTGTGACACTTAATATTTGGAAAATGTTGATTTTGCTATGAAACAAATAAATCGAAATTATTTTTAAAACCATAAGAAGCGCCACAGTCGGCGCTTAACAAATCATTGCGAGTACAGTTTTCATTTGATATTTTTAGTACATTATTTATATCACCTTTATTTATTCGTGTCTTCTAGTTATACACCTCACTCATATTCTTAATCCAACGCCTTTCCAGAGAGTGAAAATTTAGCGCTCTCAGGCTATCATCGTAGGAAAGATTTCTGATACATGCGCATTTATGCCCATTCTATAATGCAACGACCACAATTGCGCAGCCAAGTTTAAATGAGGCTTTACAATGTTTATATGAAAGCAAAGTATAACCTGAGGACTCCTATTATTTAAACGTCTTGATATAAAGCAAAGAATTCAAGTATCTTTATTGCGAACACTTCTGAACTGTTTCTTGGCTTTACATTACTGCTAATCAGAATTCCAAAATCTATTTCGCATACAGAGTGATTGAGATACAGTCTATTCAGTTTAAAGTGGCAGGCTCGTCAGGCTTAGAGTCTTACATTGTGGCAGGCTCGTCAGGCTTAGAGTCTTACATTGTGGCAGGCTCGTCAGGCTTAGAGTCTTACATTGTGGTAGGCTCGTCAGGCTTAGAGTCTTACATTGTGGCAGGCTCGTCAGGCTTAGAGTCTTACATTGTGGCAGGCTCGTCAGGCTTAGAGTCTTACATTTTGTAATTCAAATTAATTAAAAAATGAATAAAACTGACAAAGTAAACACTCAAATATCTTAATAAAATATCGTCAGTGATAATATACCAAAGCAAAGGTGAAAAAGAGTTCATTCAGATTTAATCTAGAAGTATAATGAGAGGATATTTAATAAAGCTAATTTGGATTTTTTTTCCAAATTTTCTTTGAGCCTCTTCTTGCAAGAAACGACCCAGTGCAGTCGATTAACACCCATGTACCTACTTAATGCACCTACTTAATGCTAGGTGAAAAGGAAAAACAGGAGTAAATGTTTTTGTGTTGGGATCGAACCCAGGTGTGACCTGAACTTGGTACTGCTTGAACTAACAGGGGATAATCATACGCATAGCTACAAGAATTATAAACTGATCAAGAACCATAATCGTAGGTACAGTTGTGGAAAAATGTTCCTGGACAGAAATAATATCATGCAACTAGACATAGTAAACAGAGGTGTAAAGACTATTTTCATAAATGAATCAGTGTAGCTTATAACGACGATGGAGATTCGTTGACAAAATTAACTGCAGATACTTTGTGTATCTTTATAGAAACTGATTTATTAATGCATTCACGAATTAATTAATATTCGTATATTATATCTAGTATCATAAAAACAAAAAAATATTTGAGAAGGTGACTGAATATATTGTAACTGAAGTATTGTGGTTGATAACAGTTCCGTAATTATCCTGAATCAGTCATACCTACAGTGGTGAAGCATAATTTTGATGGACGGGGTCTACATAATGTCTTAGAGAGGCTCGGTCTATATGTCTTAGGGAGGATTGGTGTGGCATACAAAGAGTATGTTACATTTATTCGGAGTATGTACACACTCCCATATAGGCTGCCTCCCAACCAGCAAACCGGGTGCTAAGGGTTTAACGATTTTTTAGGGTACCCATCGTTAAATCAGTACCTTGGTTCATTGTCCAATCACAGGTGAGCCCTCCAAATGCTGAGGTGACATATTTCACTCTCAGTTAGCATTTGGCAGAGTTGCCTAATAGCTGGTTGAATACGGTGCTTTCTCTGTGGCTTCTGTTTTTTGCATTCTTTTTCACCGTGTGGTACATTTATATTCAACTCCTGTACATAGTGTACATAAATGTAAATAATTGAATATCTGAAGGAAATACAAGTTAAATGTTACTGCTGAGTTTGTCTTGCTCCAAACCCATTACTACCAGGTCACAGGCCATTATGACCAGGTCACAGGCCATTACGACCAGGTCACAGGCCATAATACTCGGTCTACATAATGTCTGACACAATACTGTAAATTTGCATAATATATAATTTAAAATAATACTCAACTAACCAAAGTGTTCTTTAATAAAACCATTTTGCAGCAACTTATGTTATTATTCAACATATAAATAATGGTATTCACACGTTTAACGTTGCAGTCACCGATATATGTTGTGCCGAATAGCGTAAAACTTGCGATTTTGGCTTAAATAACGTTCTTCTTGCCGAATAAGGCATGCGAAAATTTGAGTATGCAGTAATTTCGCAAAAATCATTCAGAACCTAACAAGAAAAATAGATTTCATTGTCTTTGTTTTTTTTTACTAAATTTTTGTAAGCTTATCTAAAGTATATTTAGTTGGATTAGGCTAAATAAAATTGCCTTTGTTATAATAAGGTTAGTAAGTTTTCTAATTTTTTTTGGTAGAAAATTATTAATTTTTATATTAACATAAATTAAAAAAATATCTTTAAACGTATAATAGAAAAGTTTAGAAAGGACTTAATTTAAAGGAGTTCTTGCTATAGACTAATTTTAAGTACTGAGCACGACATATATATATATATATATATATATATATATATATATATATATATATATATATATATATATATATATGCAAAAAGATCACAGTAAACAGGTGATATCAAAATATGCAAGAAAACCACTATGAAAAAATAGAAGAATTACAAGCGCTTTCGTGACTACTCACATTATCAAGGAACTATAACAGGAAACATGAGATTACTAAAATACAGGAGAAAGAAGCATTCAAAATATTGAGAAACAAAAAATACTCCTTTTATCAAGCTATTCCATCAGAATGGCAACATAGTATGTTGGATCATTGCTATAATAAACTCAGAAGAATTTGTAATAATCTCAAAAACAAACTACAAAGAAAATTAGAAAATTTAATTGAAAATAGTGATTGGACAAAGCACGCTAATAACAATTTTGTAATTAACTTATCAGATGAAATATTAGATAAAAATACATCTGCTGCTCTTGGTTTCGGTTTAAGTTTTGCAACTTAAAAAAAACTTAATAATGTTGAAATTGCAAAAGCCTTTTGTAATTTAGAAAAATCCTCTGATTTATCCACTGATGAAATTAATATTAGTAAGGGGATGGTATATAGCTCAATGTTAAAACAAAATATTCCCAATTGCCCTCAAAGATTTTTTAAGTCTTATGATTCACTTTTGAATAATAAAAATTTGCGTCTTACTAAAGCAGATAAAATTAATGCAATTGTAATTATGAAAGAAACCGATTACCAAGATAAAATGAATAATCTCCTAGATGATTTTGAAACCTATTCTAAACTTAGAAAGAATCCCTTAGAAACTGTCAACAGCAATTTCAATAAAACAATAAAACATCTATTGAAGGGCAAAGATGAATTAATTAAAAAATTTACTTCCACTAATCCATCTTTACCTTATATGTATGGATTAATAAAAACACACAAACCTGGTAATCCTGTTAGACCAATTATTAGCTCTATAGGTTCAGTTTCTTATAAACTTTCTAAATGGCTTGTTGATATTTTGAGCCCAATTGTTGGAAAAATTTCTAATTTTAATGTTAAAAACAACTTAGATTTAGTTGATAAATTAAGCACCTTGACTGATTTAAATTATTTCAATATGGTTAGTTTTGATGTTACCTCCTTGTTTACAAACGTTCCAGTTGATGATTTACTAAGTTTCTTATCTGAAGAACTGGTTAATTATGATTTACCATTGCCAGTTCCTACTATCATTAAACTTATTAAACTTTGTATTGTTGATGCAAAATTTGTATTTAATGATGAGTTTTACACTCAGAAGTTTGGTATGGCAATGGGAAATCCTCTTTCACCTGTTCTTAGTAACTTATATATGGAATTTTTCGAAACAAGATTGCTTAACACTATCCTTCCCAATAGAACTAAGTGGTATAGATATGTTGATGATATTTTGTGCCTTATGCCTAAGAATGTAGATATAAACCATTTCCTTGTTAAATTAAATAGCTTAGCTCATTCTATAAATTTTACTGTTGAATTCGAAGTAAATAACTCATTGCCCTTCCTAGATGTTTTTATTATTAAGGGTAACTTTGATTTTAAATTTAAAATTTACAGAAAACCTACAAATAATTGTTCCTATGTACACTATTATTCTTCACATCAAGATAGAGTTAAAGTGTCGGTTTTTTCTTCAATGTTTTTCAGAGCTTTACGTATTTGTAGTCCAGAGTTCATAGATGAAGAAATCTCTAAAATTTATGAAATAGCTAATGATTTAAAATACCCAAGAAACATAATTGATAAATCTTTTAAAATAGCTAGGAATACTTTTTACAATCCAAAAAGGGACAACAAACCTTATTCAACCAAAAATATGTTGGTTCTCCCTTACCATGAAAACTTGGTTGATATGCCTTCCTTTCTTAAAATTTTAATATCAAAGTTGTATTTAAAAATCTTGATACAGTAAAAAGACTTTTGATAAAAAATTCCCCCCAAAATGCTGACGGATGTGTCTATAAGATTCCCTGTAAAATATGCGATAAAGTTTATTATGGTCAAACTGGTAAAAGTCTTGAACTAAGATTAAAACAACATAAATATAGCATTAGAACTGGACAAGATTCTAATGCTCTATTTATTCATGCGAGAGATTTTAACCATCCAATTGATTTTCAAAATGCTGAGAAGGTTGTATCAAGCAAGTCCATGGTTGAGAGGAATATAATAGAATCATGTTTCATTAAAAGCAGTTTTGAAAATAATATGAATATTTCTTTTGGTTTATATAAATTGGATTCATTTATAATTAATAAAATTTGGGAAGAATTTAATGATAAATTGGACTAATCTTAATTCTTGGGAAGAGTTTCAGGTCCTTTCTTATGTTCCTCTTCACAGAGTCATGCGATGTTACGCTACTGTGAGGTGTTGTCTTTGTTAGTATGATGTGACTGTGAGGTGTATTCTGCCCCTTTATAAGCCTTCTTGTCATGTTTCCTTTTATAGTTCCTTGATAATGTGAGTAGTCACGAAAGCGCTTGGAATTCTTATATTTTTTCATAGTGGTTGTCTTGTATATTTTGATTTCACCTGTTTACTGTGATCTTTTTGCATATATATATATATATATATATATATATATATATATATATATATATATATATATATATATATATATATATGTCGTGCCGATTAGGTAAAACAAGAACTCATTTAAAATTAAATCCTTTCTAAAAATTCTCTTATACGTTTAAAGATATATTTTTTCATTTATGTTAATGTAAAAATTCATAATTTTGTACCAAGAGAAACTTTGAAAACCTACCTAACCTTATTACAACAAGCGTAATTTAATTTAGCCTAACCCAACTAAATATATTTTAGATACGTTAACATTAATTTAATAATAAACAAACACAATGAAATATATTTTTTCTTTAGGTTCAGAACTATTTTTGCGAAATTATTGCATACACAAATTTTCGCTTGACTTATATGGCATGAGCGTTGCTATTTAAGCCAAAATCGCAAGTTTTACCTAATCGGCACGACATATATATATATATATATTATATAATATATATATATATATATATATATATATATATATATATATATATATATATATATATATATATATATATATATATTAGTTTTTTCGTTAGGTTTAGAATGATTTGGGCAAAATTTATTGCATACACAAATTTTCGCTTGCCTCATTCGGCAAGAAGAGCGTTGCTATTTAAGCAAGTTTTACCTATTCGGCACGACACACACACACACACACATATATTATATATATATATATATATATATATATATATATATATATATATATACACACACACTCATTTATTATATATATATATATATATATATATATATATATATATATATATATATATATATATATGTACAGATTATGCAATGTTAAAAGGGTGAATTTATGTGTTGAGTAATATAACAAGTAGGTATATAATGGTTTTATTAAAGAAGACATTGGTTAGTGAGTGATGTAAGATGACAACAGACCTGTTATCAATCACAATATACTTCCCTTCCAATATATTCAGTCAAGTTTTCAAATATTTTTTTATGTTTTTATAATATTGGATATATACATATATACATACACACATCTAGGTTTTTCTTCTTTTTCTTAATAGCTCTTGTTCTTTTTATTTTCTCTATTGTCCATGGGGAAGTGGAAAAGAATCTTTCCTCCGTAAGCCATGCGTGTCGTATGAGGGGACTAAAATGCCGGGAGCAATGGGCTAGTAACCCCGTCTCCTGTACACATTTACTAAAAAAGAGAAGAAGAAAAACTTTATATAACTGGGTTGTTTGAATGTGCGTGGATGTAGTGCGGATGATAAGAATGAGATGATTGCCGATGTTATGAATGAAAAGAAGTTGGATGTCCTGGCCCTAAGCGAAACAAAGCTGAAGGGAGTAGGCGAGTTTCAGTGGGGAGAAATAAATGGGATTAAGTCAGGAGTATCTGAGAGAGTTAGAGCTAAGGAAGGGGTAGCAATAATGTTGAATTATTATAATCAAATAGAAGCGCTAAACCACAGGGGTTATACAGCAATAATGTTGAAGAATCAGTTATGGAAGGAAAAGAGGGAATATAAATGTGTAAATTCAAGGATTATGTGGATTAAAATAAGGGTCATATGTGAAAAGTGGGTCATAATAAGCGTGTATGCACCTGGAGAAGAGAGGAGTGTAGAGGAGAGAGAGAGATTTTGGGAGATGTTAAGTGAATGTATAGGAACTTTTGAACCAAGTGAGAGAGTAATTGTGGTAGGGGACCTAAATGCTAAAGTAGGAGAAACATGTAGAGAGGGTGTGGTAGGTAAGTTTGGGGTGCCAGGTGTAAATGATAATGGGAGCCCTTTGATTGAACTTTGTATAGAAAGGGGTTTAGTTATAGGTAATACATATTTTAAGAAAAAGAGGATAAATAAGTATACAAGATATGATGTAGGGCATAATGACAGTAGTTTGTTGGACTACATATTGGTAGATAAAAGACTGAGTAGACTTCAGGATGTACATGTTTATAGAGGGGCCACAGATATATCAGATCACTTTTTAGTTATAGCTACAGTGGGAGTAAAAGGTAGATGGGATACAAGGAAAATAGAATCAGTAAGTAAGAGAGAGGTGAAGGTTTATAAACTAAAAGAGGAGGCAGTTAAGGTAAGATATAAACAACTATTGGAGGATAGATGGGCTAGTGAGAGTGTAGGCAATGGGGTCGAAGATGTATGGGGTAGATTTAAAAATGTAGTGTTAGAGTGTTCAGCAGAAGTTTGTGGTTACAGGCGAGTGGGTGAGGGAGGGAAGAGGAGCGATTGGTGGAATGATGATGTAAAGAGAGTAGTAAGGGAGAAAAAGTTAGCATATGAGAGGTTTTTACAAAGTAGAAGTGATGCAAGGAGGGAAGAGTATATGGAGAGAAAAAGAGAGGTTAAGAGAGTGGTGAAGCAATGTAAAAACAGAGCAAATGAGAGAGTGGGTGAGATGTTATCAGCAAATTTTGTTGAAAATAAGAAAAAGTTTTGGAATGAGATTAATAAGTTGAGGAAGCCTAGGGAACAAATGTATTTGACAGTTAAAAATAGGAGAAGAGAGTTATTAAATGGAGAGTTAGAAGTATCGGGAAGATGGAGAAAATATTTTGAATGAGTTGTTAAATGTTGATGAAGACAAGTAGGCTGTGATTTCGTGTAGGGCAAGGAGGAATAACATCTTGTAGGAGTGTGGAAGAGCCAGTTGTGGGTGTAGGGAAAGTTCGTGAGGAAGTTGGTAGAATGAAAGGGGTTAAGGCAGCTGGGATTGATGGGATAAAGATAGAAATGTTAAAAGTAGGTGGGGATATAGTTTTGGAGTGGTTGGTGCTATTATTTAATAAATGTATGGAAGAGGGTAAGGTACCTAGGGATTGGCAGAGAGCGTGTATTGTTTCTTTGTATAAAGGCAAAGGGGACAAAAGAGAGTGTAAAAATTTTAGGGGAATAAGTCTGTTGAGTGTACCTGGTAAAGTGTATGGTAGAGTTATTATTGAAATTAAGAGTAAGACAGAAAGCAGGATAGCAGATGAACAAGGGGGCTTTAGGAAAGGTAGGGGGTGTGTAGACCAAGTGTTTACAGTGAAACATATAGGTGAACAGTATTTGGATAAGGGTAAAGAGGTTTTAGTGGCCTTTATGGATTTGGAAAAGGCGTATGATAGGGTGGATAGGGGGGCAATGTGGCAGATGTTGCAGGTGTATGGAATAGGAGGTAGGTTACTGAAAGCAGTGAAGAGTTTTTATGAGGATAGTGAGGCTCAGGTTAGAGTGTGTAGGAGGGAAGGGGACTATTTCCCAGTAAAAGTGAGCCTTAGACAAGGATGTGTGATGTTACCGTTGTTGTTCAATATATTTATAGATGGGGTTGTAAGAGAAGTGAATGCGAAGGTCTTGGCAAGAGGTGTGGGGCTAAAAGATAAAGAAGCAAATACAAAGTGGAAGTTGTCACAGTTGCTTTTTGCTGATGATACTGTGCTTTTGGGATATTCTGAAGAGAAGTTGCGGAGGTTGGTGGATGAATTTGGTAGGGTGTGTAAAAGAAGAAAATTGAAAGTGAATATAGGAAAGAGTAAGGTGATGAGGATAACTAAAAGAATAGGTGACGAAAGATTGGATATCAGATTCGAGGGAGAGAGTATGGAGGAGGTGAATGTATTCAGATATTTGGGAGTGGACATGTCAGCAGATGGGTCTATGAAGGATGAGGTGAATCATAGAATTGATGAGGGGAAAAGGGTGAGTGGAGTACTTCGGTGTCTGTGGAGACAAAGAACTTTGTCCTTGGAAGTAAAGAGGGGAATGTATGAGAGTATAGTTATACCAACACTCTTATATGGGTGTGAAGCATGGGTGATGAATGTTGCAACGAGGAGAAGGCTGGAGGCAGTGGAGATGTCGTGTCTGAGGTCAATGTGTGGTGTGAATATAATGCAGAGAATTCGGAGTTTGGAAATTAGGAGGAGATGCGGGATTACCAAAACTATTATCCAGAGAGCTGAGTAGGGTTTGTTGAGGTGGTTTGGACATGTAGAGAGAATGGAACGAGACAGAGTGACTTCGAGAGTGTATAAATCTTTAGTGGAGGGAAGGCGGGGTAGGGGTCGGCCTAGGAAAGGTTGGAGGGAAGGGGTAAAGGAAGTTTTGTGTGCGAGGGGCTTGGACTTCCAGCAAGCATGTGTGAGCGTATTTGATAGGAGTGAATGGAGACAAATGGTTTTTAATATTTGACGTGCTGTTGGAGTGTGAGCAAAGTAACATTTATGAAGGGATTCAGGGAAACCGGCAGGCCAGACTTTAGTACTGGAGATGGGAAGTACAGTGTCTGCACTCTGAAGGAGGGATGTTAATGTTGCAGTTTTCTAACTGTAGTGTAAAGCACCCCTCTGGCAAGACAGTGATGGAGTGAATGATGATGAAAGTTTTTCTTTTTCGGGCCACCCTGCCTTGGTGGGTATCGGCCGATGTGTTAAAAAAAAAAAAAATATTGGATATAATATCCGTAAGGTAATTAATTAACAAATGCATTCATAAATCTTTTTCTATACAGATGCACAGAAAACACCTGCAGTTAATTTTGTCTGCCAATCACCATCGTCTTTACAAGCTGCGCTGATTCATTCATGAAAATAGTGTTTACTCCTCTGTTTATTAAGTCTGAGATGCCTGATGTTATTTCTGCCCAGGAGAGTCTGTCCAGGAGAGTGTCCAGGAGAGTGTCCAGGAGAGTGTCCAGGAGAGTGTCCAGGAGAGTGTCTAGGAGAGTGTCCAGGAGAGTGTCCAGGAACGTATCCCCGCAACTCTACTTTAGTTATGAAGTCACTGCAAGATATATACTCCATGCTTGTAGAATATCATCAAGACACCATCTTTGCTTTACTATAACATGAAAGCAGCCAATGTAACTTGTAACATATAACATCTGTGACACTGGAGAAGTCTTCCACAAGTACATACACACTCACCTGACCTACAGTCTCACACACAAGACAGCAAAATATTCAATACAGTTTTTACCTGTTTGACATTACATTTTGTAATAGATTTACATCACCTACCTGTACAGGTGTGTGAGGGCTTGTCTAACATGTGCCTCCTGGAGAGGTACAGGTGTGGTAAGGCTAAGTTGATAACAGATAAGAAAAGTTCCATGTTGATGTGCTAACTCAGAGATGAGCTCTAAAGGTGCAGCTTCTCTTACCCAGGTCCCGTCCAAGTCATCCATCTTCGCGATTTACAAAGATTAAGAAATTTAAAATTTATTTGAAAATATAAAAATTACCTGGTAATATTAAAGTATAAGTATAATGACCAAAACTGAAAAACTGACGCGGTTACCAACAACTACAATGCATACAATTATAATGGTATAAGTACCGACAGGATGTTAGGTAAGACACATATGCAACAGTTAGTATTGAGGTGGTCAGTCCCTCAGCCTGGAGAAGATTATTTGTTACATAGTCTGAAACACTGAAGTTGAAATAACAGTATTGAGACTTGTATACTGTCAGGAGGTGAGATGTAGTCCGCTGGTAGAAGCAAGAATGTAATCACTGAGAGGTCACCTCCCTCTCAAATCCAACCATTCTCACTTGTAGAAGTTGTCCAGGTGGTCTCACCTCCTGATAGTATACATGTCTCCATACTGTCACTTCAACTTTACAATGTTTCAGACTATGTAACAAATACTCTTCTCCAGGCTGAGGGACTGACCACCTCAATACTACGTCTTCAAGGGTGATGGACTGATGATATCGTCTTCACATCTCTTCTGCTTCTACCAACTTTTCTGTACTCGACTGAAGAAGTCTACTGTGTAGGCGAAACATTTCGAAATAAAGATACCTAAATGTTGCATATGTGTCTTACCTAACAACTAAAATGCAAATGAAAAAATATTAGTAAACTGAGATTACAAATAAATACAGTTATATATAATATATATATATATATATATATATATATATATATATATATATATATATATATATATATATATGTGTTGTGTGTGTGTGTGTGTGTGTGTGTGAGGGAGAAGTCGGTAATAATTGGGGTTATAGTTGTTCAGACAGCCAGGAACCATTAACATGTTAATGCCCGCACTTCCATCTAGCGGGCTGAGGCAAAACTCCAGCTCCTGGTGTCTGAGGTGCTTTAATTTCTACTCCTGGTAGTATTAACCTTAAAATTGCACACCAACTTTGTCTTTCTTAAATGTTGTACTTACATAACTTTTGGTACCCAGTGTCCTAGGACCACTCCTATTCCTCATTTACATCAATGACCTACCGAATATATCACAACTACTCAAACCCATATTGTTTGCAGATGACACTACATATGTCTTCTCTCACCCAAACCCAGTCATACTGGCCAACACTGTTAATACTGAATTACAGAAAATATCTACCTGGATGACGACTAATAAGCTTACTCTCAATACTGACAAGACCTACTTCATTCAGTTTGGAAACAGAGCTACTAATGTTCCACTTAACATAACGCTCAATGGTACACCCATCACAAGACTCACAGAGGGAAAATTCCTAGGAATCCACCTTGACAGTAGCCTCAAATTCCAAACACACACACAACAAATTTCCAAGAAAATCTCAAAGACAGTAGGCATACTATCAAAGATACGTTACTATGTGCCTCAGTCAGCTCTCCTTGCTCTATATCATTCACTCATCTACCCTTATCTCACCAATGGAATTTGTGCATGGGGATCAACAAAATTAAATCACCTTAGATCACTCATAACCCAGCAAAAGGCTGCAGTCAGAATGATAACAAATTCCCACTCCAGACAGCATACTCTGTCAATATTCAAAAGTCTAAAACTACTCACCGTAAAGAACATTCACACTTATTTTTGTGCCTACTACATACATAGAACTCTATACTCAAATATAAACCATCCACTCAAAATTCTCCTCACCAACTTTAATAGGACCCATGACCATAACACAAGACACAGATCACTTTTTGATATACCCTGTGTCCATATCACACTGTGTAAAATTTCTATGCACATAAAGGGCCCCCAAATCTGGAATTCATTACCAGTAAATACTAAAAATAACCTGGTCTGAACATCAATTTAAGACTTCTCAAAAACCAGCTACTCACCCTAAACTAAATACTCATACTGTAAACTACTTTCAACAACGCTCAGTATTATTTTCCCATAATATAATTTCATTATTTGCTATTGATATAATTCATCCTACAAAATACTTTCAACTTGTCACAATGTAATATCCTCAGATTGTAATTTGAGTAAACTTATTATCTGCCTTAAGCATAAGCTAATGTTAAACTATAACAAACTTAATCAATTTCTCTAGTATTAAGTAGTCTATAAACCATTAGATTAAGTCTGCCCATAATGCCATGGCATGATAGTGGCTCTTTCCACTGCAATTCATAATTGTAATTACAAAATCTCGATGTAAACTTGCAATAAAATAAAACTATATTATTATATTTTTAGCTGTGCTGCTGGTCTGGTCATGCAGGGTAGACGCCAAGATACCAGTCTATGGGACTGGTATCTATTACTACTACTCTCACCTCTAACATCATATTTATGGTGCTACAACCAAGTAGTAACAGGAGATTCCAGAACATAGGATGATTACCACCACCCAGGATAACCTACACCATTTCTTCAAACATCCGCAGACCATCCTAACATCTAACATCTTTCCACATCCACAATGGCCAATTTTTACTCTTATTTAATTTTAATTAAAAGGCTTAAAAACTTATCTTCATTAATCCTAGAGTCGTTTATTTATTTATTTTTCCATTCTTTTTTGATCAGGCGGAAGGCGTTCTGACACACACACACACATATATATATATATATATATATATATATATATATATATATATATATATATATATATATGCTAGGAATTCGCAAGATCAGGCGAAATATTCACAAACACTGATCTCTGGCCGACGGAGACTCGAACCTACGAACCTCATGACAAGGGGTCCACCTCTGGTGTCAATTGTGGGACCCATTGCCTCGGAGAAGTGGATAAAAAGACTTCAAGGAAGAATATTAGATTTCTTTCTGAAGCTATTTGAATATTCCACTTCCCCTACCACCCCATCTTTTTTTTTACAAACTTTATTTCAAGACAAGATACAATGGGGAGTAAAACAACATAGATAACAACTCAGAGCTACATGTCAAATACTTCGTCCAACTCCCCGGCAGTGGGCCGCGTGCCCAGAATACTGCAGGCATTTTCCCTCTGGATCGCAACACTGAGTCTCTTAAAGAGGAAGCTGGTCGCCCTGTGGTCCTTGGTTTCTATGATGAGTTTTCCACCCAGCTCCTTGAGAAACTTTAGAGCACACTTGCCCCATGCTCCATGGGTCTCCGACCCTATTGGGATGAAGTTATAGCAAGAGGGAAGGTCTTCATATTTGCGGGTCTTCTGGGTCTCCCTGTGGCTGGCAGCTCCACCCCCTTCGGCTAAGGAGTGTGGCAGGTAGGTGTCTGCCAATGTGGCAGCACAGGTGTAGTCCCAAGCAATCTGCTTACCATCCTTCCAGGGTAGCATGGTGGCTCCATCAGGACGCTTTTGACTTCCATCAGACCTCTGCACTTGGGGTTCTCGTTGAGCTGGGCAACGGGCTGTGGCGAGGCTTCTCTTTATGATGTCATTAACCTCCTCATTTTTAGCATACTTACCTTCTGATGTGTGACACACTAGACCATGAAGTCCGAATTGATCAGCCGTCGCCCTTCCGGAAATACACCTATGTTCGGTGAGTATGGGGGCGGCTAGGCGAAGAGCAACACCAATCCGAATGGCCTGTGGGTCGAGTCGAGTGATATATATATATATATATATATATATATATATATATATATATATATATATATATATATATATATATATGTCGTGCCGATTAGGTAAAACTTGCGATTTTGGCTTAAATAGCAACGCTCACCTTGCCATATAGGACAAGTGAAAATTTGTGCATGCAATAATTTCGCCAAAATCATTCTGAACATAACGAAAAAAATATATTTCATTGTGTTTGTTTATTATTAAATTAATGTTAACGTATCTAAAATATATTTAGATGGGTTAGGCTAAATTAAATTGAGCTTGTTGTAATAAGGTTAGGTAAGTTTTCAAAGTTTCTCTTGGTACAAAATTATAAATTCTTACATTAACATAAATGAAAAAAATATATCTTTAAATGTATAAGAGAAAATTTTAGATGAGTTCTTGCTAATTGACCAGTTTTACCTATTAGGCACGACATAATAATATATATATATATATATATATATATATATATATATATATATATATATATATATATATATATATATATATATATATTGCATCTCCTGTTGTGGACGTAGAGACAATGTTTGTAAATAATTTCGTCTGTTTGCGAATTGTTAAGCATTTCAAATGTTTAGTAAAAGGACACAAATGCGAAACGTTGCTACAATAAAATGTCACATTAGTTGCATTTGTGTCCTTTTACTTAACATATTGTTGGTAATTCTACCAATATTAATAAATTTCAAATGTTTCGTTGTCGTGCACTGCAGGTGTCAGGATTTGATGAAAAAACTTCGAAAACAAGCCTGGTGCCCCGGGGTATGGGGAAAACATCGTCTAGCTCCGGCTAGGCGCCCATACTTATCTGGGGCCTACCTCCGTGGTAAAGAGTATATATATCTTTATTTACTACAAGTACATGTACAAGGTCTACAGGCCTAGCTGACCTCGATGACATACTAATCAGAAAGCCGCTTGTTATGCAGAGCATTATAGGGAAATTAGGTCAGTTTTGACCCAGGATGCGACTCACACCAGTCGACTAACACCCAGGTACCCATTTTACTGATGGGTGAACATGGACAAGAGGTGTAAGGAAACACGCCCAATGTTTCCAACCCTTTGCCGGGAATCGAACCCGGGCCCTCACAGTGTGAAGTGAGAGCTTTTGCCACCAGGCAATATATATATATATATATATATATATATATATATATATATATATATATATATATATATATATATTTTAATATATATTTTTTTTATTAACACATCGGCCGATTCCCACCAAGGCAGGGTGGCCCGAAAAAGAAAAACTTTCATCATCATTCACTCTATCACTGTCTTGCCAGAAGGGTGCTTTACACTACAGTTATAAAACTGCAACATTTACACCCCTCCTTCAGAGTGCCGGCACTGTACTTCCCATCTCCAGAACTCAAGTCCGGCCTGCCGGTTTCCTGAATCCCTTCATAAATGTTACTTTGCTCACACTCCAACAGCACGTCAAGTATTAAAAACCATATGCCTCCATTCACTCCTATCAAATACGCTCACACATGCTTGCTGGAAATCCAAGCCCTCGCACACAAAACTTCCTTTACCCCTCCCTCCAACCTTTCCTAGGCCGACCCCTACCCCGCCTTCCCTCCACTACAGATCCATACACTCTCGAAGTCACTCTGTCTCGTTCCATTCTCTCTACATGTCCAAACCACCTCAACAACCCCTCCTCAGCTCTCTGGACAATCGTTTTGGTAATCCCGCACCTCCTCCTAATTTCCAAACTCCGAATTCTCTGCATTATATTCACACCACACATTGACCTCAGACATGACATCTCCACTGCCTCCAGCCTTCTCCTCGTTGCAACATTCATCACCCATGCTTCACACCCATATAAGAGCGTTGGTATAACTATACTTTCATACATTCCCCTCTTTACTTCCATGGACAAGGTTCTTTGTCTCCACAGACTCCGAAGTGCTCCACTCACCCTTTTCCCTCATCAATTCTATGATTCACCTCATCCTTCATAGACCCATCCGCCGACATGTCCACTCCCAAATATCTGAATACATTCACCTCCTCCATACTCTCTCCTCCAATCTGATATCCAATCTTTCGTCACCTATTCTTTTTGTTATCCTCATCACCTTACTCTTTCCTATATTCACTTTCAATTTTCTTCTTTTACACACCCTACCAAATTCATCCACCAACCTCTGCAGCTTCTCTTCAGAATCTCCCAAAGCACGGTGTCATCAGCAAAAAGCAACTGTGACAACTCCCACTTTGTATTTGCTTCTTTATCTTTTAGCCCAACACCTCTTGCCAAGACCCTCGCATTCACTTCTCTTACAACCCCATCTATAAATATATTGAACAACCACGGTGACATCACACATCCTTGTCTAAGGCCCACTTTTACTGGGAAATAGTCCCTTCCCTCCTACACACTCTAACCTGAGCCTCACTATCCTCATAAAAACTCTTCACTGCCTTCAGTAACCTTCCTCCTATTCCATACACCTGCAACATCTGCCACATTGCCCCCCTATCCACCCTATCATACGCCTTTTCCAAATCCATAAATGCCACAAAAACATCTTTACCCTTATCCAAATACTGTTCACCTATATGTTTCACTGTAAACACTTGGTCTACACACCCCTACCTTTCCTAAAGCCCCCTTGTTCATCTGCTATCCTGCTTTCTGTTTTACTCTTAATTCTTTCAATAATAACTCTACCATACACTTTACCAGGTACACTCAACAGACTTATTCCCTATAATTTTTGCACTCTCTTTTGTCCCCTTTGCCTTTATACAAAGGAACAATACACGCTCTCTGCCAATCCCTAGGTACCTTACCCTCTTCCATACATTTATTAAATAATAGCACCAACCACTCCAAAATTATATCCCCACCTGCTTTTAACATTTCTATCTTTATCCCATCAATCCCAGCTGCCTTACCCCTTTCATTCTACCCACTGCCTCACGAACTTCCCTACACCCACAACTGGCTCTTCCACACTCCTACAAGATGTTATTCCTCCTTGCCCTACACACGAAATCACAGCTTCCTGTCTTCATCAACATTTAACAAATCCTCAAAATATTCTCTCCATCTTCCCGATACCTCTAACTCTCCATTTAATAACTCTCCTCCTATTTTTAACTGTCAAATCCATTTGTTCTCTAGGCTTCCTCAACTTATTAATCTCATTCCAAAACTTTTTCTTATTTTCAACAAAATTTGCTGATAACATCTCACCCACTCTCTCATCTGCTCTCTTTTACATTGCTTCACCACTCTTTTAACCTCTCTTTTTCTCTCCATATACTCTTCCTCCTTGCATCACTTCTACTTTGTAAAAACCTCTCATATGCTAACTTTTTCTCCCTTACTACTCTCTTTACATCATCATTCCACCAATCGCTCCTCTTCCCTCCCGCACCCACTCGCCTGTAACCACAAACTTCTGCTGAACACTCTAACACTACATTTTTAAATCTACCCCATACATTTTCGACCCCATTGCCTACACTCTCACTAGCCCATCTATCCTCCAATAGTTGTTTATATCTTACCCTAACTGCCTCCTCTTTTAGTTTATAAACCTTCACCTCTCTTTACTTACTGATTCTATTTTCCTTGTATCCCATCTACCTTTTACTCCCACTGTAGCTATAACTAAAAAGTGATCTGATATATCTGTAGCCCTCTATAAACATGTACATCCTGAAGTCTACTCAACAGTCTTTTATCTATCAATACATAGTCCAACAAACTACTGTCATTACGCCCTACATCATATCTTGTATACTTATTTATCCTCTTTTTCTTAAAATATGTATTACCTAAACTAAACCCCTTTCTATACAAAGTTCAATCAAAGGGCTCCCATTATCATTTACACCTGGCACCCCAAACTTACCTACTACACCCTCTCTGCATGTTTCTCCCACTTTAGCATTTAGGTCCCCTACCACAATTACTCTCTCATTTGGTTCAAAGTTCCTATACATTCGCTTAACATCTCCCAAAATCTCTCTCTCTCCTCTACACTCCTCTCTTCTCCAGGTGCATACACGCTTATTATGACCCACTTTTCGCATCCGACCCTTATTTTAATCCACATAATCCTTGAATTTACACATTTATATTCCCTCTTTTCCTTCCATAACTGATCCTTCAACATTATTGCTACCCCTTCCTTAGCTCTAACTCTCTCAGATACTCCTGACTTAATCCCATTTATTTCTCCCCACTGAAACTCGCCTACCCCCTTCAGCTTTGTTTTGCTTAGGGCCAGGACATCCAACTTCTTTTCATTCATAACATCGGCAATCATCTCTTTCTTATCATCCGCACTACATCCACGCACATTCAGACAACCCAATTTTATAAAGTTTTTCTTCTTCTCGTTTTTAGTAGATTTGTACAGGAGAAGGGGTTACTAGCCCATTGCTCCCGGCATCTTATATATATATATATATATATATATATATATTGTGCAGAGTAGGTAAAATTGATCAATTAGCAAGAATTCATTTAAAATTAAGTCCTTTCCAAAATTTTCTCTTATACGTTTAAGATATATTTTTCATGTAAATGTAAAAATTAATTTTCAACCAAAGAACCTTAGAAAACTTACCTAGCCTTATTATAATAAGCGCAATTTAATTTAGCCTGATCCAACTAAATATATTGTATACAAGTTTACAGTAATTTAATAATGAACACAATAAAATATTTTTTTCGTAATGTTCAGAATGATTTTTGCGAAATTATTGCATACACAAAATTTTTTTGCTTGCCCTATTCGGCAAGAATAGCGTTTCTATTTAAGCCAAAATCGCAAGTTTCCCAGGCGCCCACATGCTGCAGCAGTTATTTGGTTGATGTGCGCCTCAGGAGATGTGCTCGGTATTATACTCACCCCAAGACCCTTTTCCTTGAGTGAGGTTTGCAGTCTTTGGCCACCAATCCTATACTGTCTTTGGTATTCTTTGCCCTTCCCCGATCTTCATTACTTTGCATTTGGTGGGGTTAAGTTCAAGGAGCCAGTTGCTGGACCAGGCTTGTAGCCTGTCCAGGTGTTTGTAGTCCTGCCTGACCCTCATCAGAATTAATTCATTAACTTCACATCATCTGCAAACAGGGACACTTCTGTGTCTATCCCTTCCGTCATGTCATTCACATTTACCGAAAACAGCACTGGTTCTAAGACTGACCCCTGAGGAACTCTGCTCGTCTGAAGCGCCCACTCTGACACCTCGTCACGTACTATGACTCGTTGTTGCCTCCCTGTCAGGTATTCTCTGATCCACTGCAGTGTCCTTCCGGTTATGTGTGCCTGATCTTCTAGCTTTTGCACTAATCTCTTATAAGGAAATGTGTCAAAGGCCTTCTTGCAGCCCAAGAAAATGCAATCTACTCACACCTCTCTCTCGTGTCTTACTTCTGTTACCTTTTCATAAAACTCCAAATGGTTTGTGACAACAGGATTTTCCTTCCCTGAATCTGTGCTTGCTCTCGTTCTAGAAGCCCCACCACTGTTCTGATAATCTTCTCTTTGACTTTGCACACTATACACGTCAGTGATACTGGTCTGTAGTTTAGTGCCTCGTGTCTGTCTCCTTTCTTAAAAATGGGGACTACATTTGCCGTCTTCCATACCTCAGGTAGTTGCCCAGTTTCAATGGATGTGTTGAAAATTGTTGTTAGTGGCGCACACAGCGTCTCTGCTCCCTCTCTAAGGACCCACGGTGAGATGTCAGGTCCCACCGCCTTTGAGGTATCAAGTTCACTTAGCTTCTTCACCTTCTTGGTTGTGTATTTCATCCAGCACTTATTGGTATATCCTTTGTTGGTGTACCTCTCTATTCTGACTTCCCAGAGTCCTTTCTGTCTCCACTGTAAATACTTCCTTAAATCTCATGTTGAGCTCCTCACATACTTCTTGGTCTTTTGTTGTGAGCTCCCCACCTTCTTTCCTCAGCCTGATGTGGCTATAAAACAGTTTCGGGTCAGACTTGACTTTCGATGCTATGTCATTTTCGTACTGTCGCTGGGCCTCCCTCCTTATCAGTGCATACTCGTTTCTGGCTCTCCGATTAATATCTTAATTTTCCTTGGTCCTTTGTCCTCTGTACATTTTTCATTCGCTAGCTCACTTAGTTTTTGCTTCCTTACACCTTTGGGTAAACCAAGGGCTCGTTCTGGTCTTCCCATTATTTCTGCTCCCTTGGGAACAAACCTTTCCTCTGCCTCCTTGCATTTTGTTGTTACGTAGTCCATCATTTCTTTTACTGATTTTCCTACGAATTCTCTTTCCCAATGAACCTCCTGCAGGAAGTTCCTCATGCCTCTGTAGTCCCCCCCCTTTGTAATTTGGCATTTCCCATCCTACTCTTTTTACCCTCTCCACTTGTAACTCTACTATGTATTCAAAGCTCAGAACCACATGATCACTAGCTCTGAGGGTCCTTTCATGCGTGATATCCTCTATGTCCGAGCTACTCAGGGTGAATACGAGGTCCAGTCTTGCTGGTTCATCCTCCCCTCTCTCTCTCTGGTCGTGTCCCTAACATGTTGATGCATGAAGTGTACCAGTACCACATCCATCATCTTGGCTCTCCACGTTTCAGGATCCCCATGTGGCTACAGGTTTTCCCAATCAATCTACTTTTGATTGAAATCACCCATAACTAGTAACTTTGCTCTACCCATGTGAGCTCTTCTGGCCACCTAAGCTAGTATATCCACCATTGCTCTGTTCTCTCTCCATATTCTTCTCTTGGCTTCATCCAGTTCTGTTATGGATATGGACTCCTACGATAAATAGACTGTAATTAAGCTACTTAGCTTATTGATGAATCCACGACTACGCAGCCTTCCCCGACATCATTATAGAGGATTCATGGTCTCATTCCCTTGGGCTGTATGGGTGAATAATTACACACGTATTATATATTGCCCCTGAGGAGCGTATTTCATTTCTTAACTCATGGAATGGACTGAAATGCACTTTACTCATGATGTTTGGGCTGATCGCCCGCATGTCACTGAGTGAATGATAAATCTGTCCAGATCGAATGTATTCCTAACTGCACAGCTGGTTAACATAGATGTCTGAGCAAACTTACCTGGGTATTTGTATCGGGTAGAATGCTGTCTTGATTGAAGAACATCGCTGAAGAGTCACAGTCTTGTTATATGACGTACACTCGCAATTGTCTCTCTACGTTCTTCAATACTTAGTTTTTTTGCAGTATTAAGAAGAGAAGCTGCGCACACTTTTGTGGAATATACCGCTATTTTATGATTAATTATCACTAAACGAGCTGGAACAGAGTTCTTATTCGCTTTCCCGACGTTAGTGGACATTGAATAGGAGATCGAAGACGCACGACGAATGTCCCTTTGTTAGGTCAAATCCTCGCGCCGCAAGCCTTTCCCCTTTGGTTTCTTAAGTCAATCTGACGCCCGCTCCTCCGCTCCTTGCCGGTTTGCCCAGTTTCACTGACCTAAGCTCAAATCACTTCTTGCAAAACACTGCAACAGCTTGCAATTCAAATGCTTGTGTTCTTCAAATATTTAGATCACTAGAGCACATAACTGTAATGTCAAGTGTAGAAATTAATACAGCAGTTTTCTTTAACTTTCCTGCTACGGCAAAGAGTCACATTTATCTCAAATGTCTGTCAATCATATACACTCGTTGCTACACTGGTCAGGCATACTTGAATTCTGGCTTCCTGGGTCCGTTCATCTGTTACTAATCAAACTGTTGACCAGGAAGCCAGACACACCATCTGTCCTTTTCCTAAGGGCCTTACCCCTAAGGGCAGAAGGGGCAGAAAGGGCTGATACCCCCCGACCTCTCTTGGAGAATTTTCTCCACAAGTTCTGTGGCAGGTTGTATATCACTGCAATGACTACGTTATGTCCCCCAGACTGAATTTTACCTATGTAGTCCCTTTCGCCCATTTTGTCCATTCCTTACATTTCCTCAAAACCCCATCGGTTTATAATGAGCAGTGCAACTGCTCCTTTCCCTCTGCCTCCTCTATCTTTCCTCAGGATCTGATATCTGGGTTGGAAGACTGTCTGTTATAACCCCTGTGAGCTTTGTTTCTGTTAGTGCTATGATGTCTGGGGATGTCTCATTAATTTTTTCATGCCACTCTTCACATTTATTTATTCCATCCATATTCGTATACCAAACCTTCAACTTCTTTTCGAAAACTGTGGTCTGGGAAGAACATTGGGGTTGGGGGAGTGGGAGACCTGGCAAGGAACTATGGAGAGTGTCTGTGGGGATGGAGTTTGTGATGATGGGGGTGGGGGAAGTACAGTGTGTACAGTGTGTGGGTTTTGGGTTAGATTGGTTGCATTGGGGTTGTTGTGGTTAATGTCCTTCTGTAAGTGGTTCTGAGGGAGGTTGTATTTACTCTTCCTCCTGAGTCTGGTTTCTCCTGCTCATCTCTGTCTTTGCCTCTCTTATAGTTTCTGCCTTTCTTCTTGTGTTCTGTTACGGACGAGGTACACCCTCCAGTACGTCAGTATGTCCCTTAGTCGTGCTTTCACCTGCATGATCCTGTTTCAAGCCGATTCTGATTAGCATATCACTTTAGCCTTTGTGTGTGTGTATTTGAACCCTAATAAACCGAATAGGCAGAACTCTCTTAAAATATTGGACTTTTCCTGACCGCTAAAGCCCTCGCTTCACACGGCGAGGGTCTGCGTTCGATTCCCAGCGCGGGTAGAAACATTGGGCGTGTTTCTTTACACTGGTTGTCTATGTTCATCCATCAGTGAAATGGGTACCTAGAAGTTAGTCGACTGGTGTGGGTCGCATCATGGGACATGGACTTAACTTGCCCGAAATGCTCTCCATAAGCGGCTTTCTATATAGTAGTATTTCATTGATGTCAGCTAGACCTGTATACCTTGTACTTGTAGTAAATAAAGATATTAAAAAAAAAGAAAAAAGAATGGTAACTAAAACATTTCACTGAGACGAAGGAATACTGGCTGGGAAGTTCTGGGAGGCAGAGGAATACTGGCTGGGAAGTTCTGGGAGGCAGAGGAGGCATTTATTCACAGGTGGGTGATAAATCTAAAAAAAAAAAAAATAGTTCTAGCAAAGATGAGGCAAAAAAAAGAACAAGAGCTTCAAAAAACTAATAGAAAGTTAAGACCAATGAAAAACAAAGAATCAGAAGAGAGAAGCTTAAGTTAGGCTAGGTTAAGTTAGGTTAGGTTAGGTTAGGTTAAGTTAGGTTAGGTTAGGTTAAGTTAGGTTAGGTTAAGTTAGGTTAAGTTAGGTTAGGTTAAGTTAGGTTAGGTTAAGTTAGGTTAGGTTAGGTTAAGTTAGGTTAGGTTAAGTTAGGTTGTGAACACATTCTTCATGTAATTTTGGGTGACTTGAGATGTTACTTTTTCGGTGATTGAGTTGTAATTTTATGATCATGTTGTGATTTTTGGTTTTCTTGTCCAAGTTTTTAGTGTCCATGTTGTAAATGTTGGTGCTCATTGTTGTAAAATGTTGGTGCTCATTGTTGTAAATGTTGGCGATCATGTAGTTTATTGTATTCATATTGTCATATTGTAATTTATGTAGTCGTGATGTAATTTATGGTGTCGTGATGTAATTTATGGTGTCATGGTGCAATTTATGGTGTCATGGTGTAATTTATGGTGTCATTTATGGTGTCATGGTGTAATTTATAGTGTTCATGTTTGTAACATGAAATCAAGGAGTAGGAGTTGGGTTATGGTGTTATGTGGATCTTTTTTGTTGAGTTATGTAAGTGTATAAATATGTAAGTGTGTGTGTGTGTACTCACCTAATTGTACTCACCTAATTGTGGTTGTAGGGGTCGAGACTCAGCACCTGGCCCCGCCTCTTCACTGATCGCTACTGGGTCCTCTCCCTGCTCCATGAGCTTTATCATACCTCGTCTTAAAGCTATATATGGTTCCTGCCTCCACTACATCACTTGCAAGACTATTCCACTTACTGACTACTCTATGGCTGAAGAAATACTTCCTAACATCCCTTTGACTCATCTGAGTCTTCAACTCCCATTTGTGACCCGTTGTTTCTTTGTCCCCCCTCTCTGGAACATCCTGTCTCTATCCACCTTGTCTGTTCCACGCAGTATTTTGTATGTCGTTATCATGTATCCCCTAACCCTCCTGTCCTCCAGTGTCGTCAGGCCGATTTCCCTTAACCTTTCTTCGTAGGACATCCTCCTTAGCTCCGGAACTAACCTTGTTGCAAATCTTTGCACTTCTCTAATTTCTTGACGTGCTTGACCAGGTAGGGGTTTCAAATTGGCGATGCATACTCTAGTATGGGCCTGACGTACACGGTGTACAGTGTCTTGAACGATTCCTTACTAAGGTATCGGAACGCTATTCTCAGGTTTGCCAGTCGCCCGTATGCTGCACCAATAATCTGGTTGTGTGCTTCCGGAGACGTGCTCGGTGTTATACTCACTCCAAGATCTTTCTCCTTGAGCGAGGTATGCAGTCTTTGGCCACCTAGCCTATACTCTGTCTACAGTCTTGTTTGCCCTTCCCCGATATTCATGACTTTGCATTTTGCGGGGTTAAATTCGAGAAGCCAGATGCTGGTCCAGGTGTCCGGCCTGTCCAGGTCTCTTTGTAGTCCTGCCTGATCCTCATCTGATTTAATTCTCCTCATTAACTTCACATCATCTGCGAACAGAGACACTTCTGAGTATCACTTCCGTCATGTGATTCACATGTACCAAGAATAGCACTGGTCCTAGGACTGAACCTTGTGGGACCCCGCTCGTCACAGGCGCTCACTGTGATACCTCATCACGTACCATGACCCGTTGTTGCCTCCCTGTCAGTGGCTAAGTGTTTATAAGTGTGTATAAATGTGTATCAGTTTGTATGCGTGTATGAATAGGTGTAAATAAGTGTAAGTTTGTATAATTATGTATAAGTGTGGGTGTGACTGTATAGGTATGTATGAGTATATATATATACATGTGTATAAATGTATTTGTGTGCATAAGTGTGTAGGACTGTGAGGGAATGAATAATTTAATAAAATGATGGGTTTCTTCTGAATAATTTAATGAAGAAATGGGATTATTTTATTAAACTGTAATGAAAATATTGTGAATGACATGAATAATTTAAAGAAAATGTGGGGTAATATTTGAAATGAAAAATGTGGGGTATCCTAAAGAATTTAATGAAAATAATGAATAATTTATGGAGATTTAATGAAAATATTGTATCTTCTATTTATTGAAAAATTTTGGTTTATATGGACGTTTATTGAAAATTTTTGGTTTCTATGGAAGTTTAATGAAAAAATTTGGTTTCTATGGAAGTTTATTGAAAAAATTTGGTTTCTATGGAAGTTTATTGAAAATATGGAATATTCTTTGAAAAATATTATTTGTAAGTGTTTTTAAAATATAAGTTTTTACTGTGTAATATTTAATAACTATACTTGAGAATAAATGAAATAATATCGATAATGGTGTGGGGTAGCATGGCTAGACTCTTGATCCAAGATGTAGGAGCAAGTATGGTCCTGAAGGTTGAGGGGAAGGTGGTGAGGGTAGCGAAGGTGTTAGTGGTAGTAAAGGGAGTGTACAGGGATGAGAGAGGAAGTTGGTGATAGAGGGTAGTGGGAGGAAGGTGGTCTTAGGTGTAGGGGCGGTGGAGGGAGGGCGGTGGAGGGAGGGCGGTGGAGGGAGGGCGGTGGAGGGAGGGCGGTGGAGGGAGGGAGGTGGAGGGAGATGTTTGAGGTGTGATCTTGGTTGACTCTTGATCCAGAGTGATGGAGTTGGTCTACATCATAATTCTGAAGACTGAGACACTTATGCAACATATGGGAATCTTTATTAAGGAAACGTTTCGCCACACAGTGACGTCATCAGTCCAATACAAAGTAGAAACTTTTCTTCAATAAAGATTCCCATATGATGCATAAGTGATAGTCAGAGGGATCTGCGTGTTGAGAGTGCGAGGGATCTGCGTGTGGAGAGTGCGAGGGATCTGCGTGTGGAGAGTGCGAGGGATCTGCGTGTGGAGAGTGCGAGGGAGCTGTGTGTGGAGAGTGCGAGGAAGCTGCGTGTGGAGAGTGCGAGGAAGCTGCGTGTGGAGAGTGCGAGGGAGCTGCGTGTGGAGAGTGCGAGGGATCTGCGTGTGGAGAGTGCGAGGGAGCTGCGTGTGGAGAGTGCGAGGGAGCTGCGTGTGGAGAGTGCGAGGGAGCTGCGTGTGGAGAGTGCGAGGGAGCTGCGTGTGGAGAGTGCGAGGGAGCTGCGTGTGGAGAGTGCGAGGGAGCTGTGTGTGGAGAGTGCGAGGGATCTGCGTGTGGAGAGTGCGAGGACTGCGTGTGGAGAGTGCGAGGGACTGCGTGTGGAGAGTGCGAGGGATCTGCGTGTGGAGAGTGCGAGGGATCTGCGTGTGGAGAGTGGAGGGAGCGTTGTGTGGAGAGTGCGAGGGCTGCGTGTGGAGAGTCGAGGGATCTGCGTGTGGAGAGTGCGAGGGATCTGGTGTGGAGAGTGCGAGGGATCTGCGTGGGAGAGTGCGAGGGATCTGCGTGTGGAGAGTGCGAGGGATCTGTGTGGAGAGTGCGAGGGACTGCGTGTGGAGAGTGCGAGGATCTGCGTGTGGAGAGTGCGAGGGAGCGGCGTGTGGAGAGTGCGAGGGAGCTGCGTGTGGAGAGTGCGAGGGATCTGCGTGTGGAGAGTGCGAGGGAGCTGCGTGTGGAGAGTGCGAGGGATCTGCGTGTGGAGAGTGCGAGGGAACGGCGTGTGGAGAGTGCGAGGGACTGCGTGTGGAGAGTGCGAGGGAGCTGCGTGTGGAGAGTGCGAGGGAGCTGCGTGTGGAGAGTGCGAGGGATCTGCGTGTGGAGAGTGCGAGGGATCTGCGTGTGGAGAGTGCGAGGGAGCTGCGTGTGGAGAGTGCGAGGGAGCTGCGTGTGGAGAGTGCGAGGAGCTGCGTGTGGAGAGAGGCGAGGGAGCTGCGTGTGGAGAGTGCGAGGGAGCTGTGTGGAGAGATGCGAGGGAGCTGCGTGTGGAGAGTGCGGAGGAAGCTGCGTGTGGAGAGTGCGAGGGAGCTGCGTGTGGAGAGTGCGAGGGATCTGGTGTGGAGAGTGCGAGGAAGCTGCGTGTGGAGAGTGCGAGGAAGCTGCGTGTGGAGAGTGCGAGGGAGCTGGTGTGGAGAGTGGAGGATCTGCGTGTGGAGAGTGGAGGGATCTGCGTGTGGAGAGTGTGAGGAGCTTTGTGGGGAGAGTGCGAGGGAGCTGCGTGTGGAGAGCGAGGGATCTGCGTGTGGAGAGTGCGAGGGATCTGTGTGTGGAGAGTGCGAGGGATCTGCGTGTGGAGAGTGCGAGGGATCTGCGTGTGGAGAGTGCGAGGGATCTGTGTGTGGAGAGTGCGAGGGAGCTGCGTGTGGAGAGTGCGAGGGATCTGCGTGTGGAGAGTGCGAGGGAGCGGCGTGTGGAGAGTGCGAGGGAGCTGCGTGTGGAGAGTGCGAGGGATCTTCGTGTGGAGAGTGCGAGGGAGCTGCGTGTGGAGAGTGCGAGGGATCTGCGTGTGGAGAGTGCGAGGGAACGGCGTGTGGAGAGTGCGAGGGAACTGCGTGTGGAGAGTGCGAGGGAGCTGCGTGTGGAGAGTGCAGGGAGTCTGCGTGTGGAGAGTGCGAGGAACGGCGTGTGGAGAGTGCGAGGGAGCTGCGTGTGGAGAGTGCGAGGGAGCTGCGTGTGGAGAGTGCGAGGGAGCTGTGTGTGGAGAGTGCGAGGGAGCTGCGTGTGGAGAGTGCGAGGGAGCTGCGTGTGGAGAGTGCGAGGGAGCTGTGTGTGGAAAGTGCGAGGGAGCTGCGTGTGGAGAGGGTAAGTGATTACACCTTAAAATGTTGGGTGAGGTTAGGGTGGTGGATGACAGCTAGGTCAATGGAGGTCGAGGGGGAGGTGTTAGTGGTGGATTGGGGAAGGGGGTTATGGAGGTGGTGAGGGGGGAATTGGGATGAGACAGGTGTTGGGTTGAAAGGGGGAGGTGTAAGTGGGTAATGGAGGGTGGGATGTGAGTAGGGAAAGGGGTTTGAGAGCTTGAGACTAAGAGCTTTTTCATTTCGAGTTATCCCCCACAAAAAAAAAAAATCACACCTAGTGTGCCCCCCAAAATTCACACCTTAGTGCAACCCCAAAATTCACACCTTTGTGCAACCCCAAAATTCACACCTTTGTGCAACCCCAAAACTCACACCTTAGTGCAACCCCAAAATTCCCACCATGTGTCACCCACCAGAACCCCCCCCCCAAGCATTACATAAAGGGACTTTCCCCACTACTCAAAGCACCTCGCAGGAACAAGCTGAGATATATACAGAGAAAAATCTCACTCAGCAGGATTGAAAACCAAATGGGGAGAGGCATAGCTCTCCAAGTGATGCTCTACAGCCACTAAGCCACAGATGCCACACAATGCCAGGTAGCCTGGTTGTTTCTGATTCGTGATTTCATATAAAATCGCTCATTTGCTCAGAACATAGAGGAGAATGATGTAGTTGGAAACCATGCTTGAGGCTCCCTGGTGTGCCAGGGGCAATTACAAAACATGGGTCGTAATCAGACTACCTAGTTTTTTGTGGCATCTGCGGCTGAGTGGTCTAGAGTGTCACTTTGGAAGCTGTGCCTCTCCTCACACTTGGTTTCGAATCCACCTGACTGCGATCTTTCTCGGTGGTCACTGGATTTGCACACTATGAGGATAATTTTTCTGGAACCACCGAAATACATTTGGTTGTACACGCCTAGTTTGTGCTGTGAGTGCATTTACCACCACTGTACACCTCGGGTTCACTTAGTTAATAATAGTACTATATTCACCCGAAATTCGTTTGAGAGTTGTAGTACTATTATTGTACTCCAAACGTTTATCCTTTGAGTTGTAACATCATTACTTTGCATCCCACGTTCATCTTGTGAATGGTAGTTCCATTATTGTACACCCCATGTTCACACTAAGTGGTAGTACCATTACTGTACACCCCATGTTCACACTAAGTGGTAGTACCATTACTGTACACCCCATGTTCACACTAAGTGGTAGTACCATTACTGTACACCCCATGTTCACACTAAGTGGTAGTACCATTACTGTACACCCCATGTTCACACTAAGTGGTAGTACCATTACTGTACACCCCATGTTCACACTAAGTGGTAGTACCATTACTGTACACCCCATGTTCACACTAAGTGGTAGTACCATTACTGTACACCCCATGTTCATACTGGATGTGGTAGTACCATTATTGTACACCCCATGTTCACACTGCAAGTAGTAGTACCATTATTGTACACCCCATGTTCACACTGCAAATGGTAGTACCATTATTGTACACCCCATGTTCACACTGCAAATGGTAGTACCATTATTGTACACCCCATGTTCATACTGTAAGTGTTAGTACCATTATTGTACACCTCATGTTCATACTGTAAGTGGTAGTACTATTATTGTAAACCCCATGTTCATACTGTAAGTGGTAGTACCATTATTGTACACCATTTTCATACTGTAAGTGGTAGTATCATTATTGTCCACTCCATGTTCATACTGTAAACCCCATGTTCATACTGTAAGTGGTAGTAACATTATTGGTCACGGCACTATCATACTATGAGTGGTAACATTATTATTGTACACCCAACATTTATACTGTAAGTGGTAGTACAATAGTAACTCCATAACTCTTCAAGGTTATTCATTATGTACTGATTAATATTTTATGTATAACAAGGAGTACACTCTTAGCGGACAGACATACATTATATACATAATGTAGAATATAAGCTCACTCTCAATGTTTTACACTGTATCATTTACGACGTATTCAGTGTAAATTATACAAGGATTAGGTTACAAAAACATAATACAGCAGTTAATTTAGCTACCTTTTGTGTGTTGTCTTGGCTCTTGTTCAGGGATACAGCTGGTGTCTGTGGGCCGGCCTGTGTGTAACTGATCTGCTGAGTGAACTTCAAGGTCTGAGGCGCCGGTGGGCGTTGCAGGGTTGTATTTGTCTCCAGTGTTCACAACCCAACACAAATCTCTGTTCAACCTTCGTTATTGTTTAGACAGCACTGACCTTCACTCTGCGTACCCTGCTTCGATCACTGTAATATTTGATCAACTCTCAGAATCTAGAATTGTTTATTAAGTTAAATCGTAATAATCAATTAAATCTTATAGTTTTCAATCAAATTCTACTACACATTATCCCATCGACAGCATGATACATTTTTTCCGGTATTTTTTGTATAAAGTTTTAATCCCTACCAGAGCACAGTATCACTGACAAAGTCACAAAAATACGCTAAATTACTGCTACACTTACGAACTGGTCGACGCTGGCATCCCACTCAGTGCTGTTTTCTTTACTGGCAAACTGGCAACTATTGTAGTGTCAACTCACCATGCTAATGTGGCAGACCTTCATGCAACATAGTTCATACACCAAGATATTAAAAATATACACACTGACACACACATTATGTATGTATATATATATATATATATGTTATTAACCTCTTCATGTCTTGCAATCTTTCCCTCGGATTTACGACACACAAGACCATGGTACCCGAATCGGTCTGCTGCTTCACTGCCACAAATACACCTGTGATCGCCGAGAATAGGGGCGGCAAGTCGAAGGGCAACACCGATGCCGATGATCTGTGGGTCGAGGCGTGTGCCAAGGCTGGAGTTGGGAATAGCCAACAGAAAGTCCCCTGCATGAAGAGCTCTCACTGCCAGGAGGCAGGCTCTATATCCTTCCCTGACACACTCTGAAGCATTGCTGAGGCTATATTCTCTACTATTTTTTTATATTTTATTTAAAAGACATATTTCAATATACATAAAAATATTACAAAATCCAACAACCAAAACATAACACGCGCCTGAACATGAGGCAACCTCACAAAACTAACAACATACTGCAAAACTTTAACATGACATTCCTTATCAATCCTTGTGCAGAACTACCTGCTTGTACAAACACTGAAGAACATTCAATGATAACATAGAATTATGCATAGACATAACCTACTCAGATAAAATTATTCCGAATAAGAACACAAACAATACAAAGTAAACATAAAAAACTTAAAGTAAAAGCGTACACGACTTGTAACACTCCTATACAATTCATACAGCCCCCCTACCACCAACCTAGAAATCCACCCCACCCCTACACACCTGCACACATCCCCAAAGACTAGGCTCAGCTAATGCCTAAATGTATATATACAACCTTGACCTCCAATAACATAACGATACAAATCAAACTTTATATTATATTTATTCAGCCATTTATCAATAACATGTAACAAGTTATCATCAACATACAATGGGTATGAACACGATAACATAAATATCCTAGAATTCTCAGTATTAAGTTTTATCTTATTAAATACAAGATCTGCCTATACCCAACCATAATATGTGTGACACGAACATGACTGTCACCGATGTATGCACTCTATTTGCACAGTAAGCCTCAACCCAAACAGATTTAACATATATACGCATCCTAACATCACACAATTATTACCTCTATACATTGACGTATACAAACATTGCACTGATATAATCATAACATATAGCAAGGGTATCACCTTAATCAGTAGCCTAAAATTAACAAATCTTACAAGCCTGAACATTACAGGAAGCTAGAGGTGTCTACCACATATACCATAATACATTTCACCATCCCGTTACCTGCAATGTTATGTATGCGTATCCATCATATGTATAACAAATATAACATTGGTAGACAATTATCCATCACACCCCACCCAGAAGCAGAGGAAAGCCCCAAAATCATCCCCTGACGCACTCCCCACCCCCCCAGTCATTAGTCAGCACTCAAACACAAGACCACCACCATAAACCCTTTTCCCTACCATACCTACCCCCCCTCACACTCGCAAACGCACACACCTAACCTGTCAACCAACACACACACTCTCCGACCCCCATTCCTCTTCCCCAATCCCAAGACCCAAATTCGCCCAGCCCTTTTACATCCTACGTCCCTGACCTAACAACCAACCCATCGTCATAGACCTGTAACCCTCAGAAAAACCTGAGTCCCACCTACGCCCATACAACTCCCAATTCCTCCCATGAGTCCTATAGAACCTCGCAGCCAAATCCCGAATCCGAACCTTACCCGACTCCTCACGCAAACCCCATGAAACATGTAAGAAATCTAACCCCAGATACATGACCACCCTTTGCACCCTCTCCCTGAGACCCCCAAATCCAAACTGAGTTGCTCCCCAGCCTTGGTGGTGTGCGGGTGAGCTCTGTCGTCCCCCTGGTGGAGGATAGGTGAAATTTTATTTTCACCATAATAGCGGATACCTACCGGCGCTGTGTCAACACTGTCTGTGTGGATTTAATTAAAGGTGCTGTGTATCCTGATAACTCTGAGGTCAACTTGCCATTAGTTCTACGTGACACTTTCGGAATACCGACTGAGGCCATTTATGGTATCTCTTTGAACGGGGCAGTCAGATTTTTCGTCAAGTTCAACTCCGCTGGCATGTATGAAGAAGTGGTGGATAAGTTTCAGGACAAGCCAATTGTCATCAATTCGGGATTCGAGGTGCGTATACGTGATGTGTCGGCGCATGACTCATGGATTCATGTGAAGAATCTTCCGTTTGAGGCTGCTGAAATGGATGTTCGGCGAGTATTCGGCCAGTATGGGACTATACACATCGCTAATGAAGGTCGGTGGCAGCAGGGAACTTACGCTGGCATGCTGGCAGGATCATACTCCCTCAAAATGACTTTGAGGTGGCCTATCCCATCATACGTCCAGATGCAAGAGTTTTGTACCCAAGTATACGTCTCGTATGCTGGACAGGTGAGAACATGCTGGCTCTGCGGTTCCCCGGGACATATGGCGGCTTCATGTGATCAACGTGTGATCAACGCATGGAGCAGCAACCTGGACTTCGAGATGATGGGAATTTTTGTGCTGAGGCGGACCTGAGAGAGACAGCCTGTGGTGGTGGCTGAGGTGGAGGTGCATAGGGAGGAAGGTAACGGGGATATGGAATGTGTGGAAGTATCCTGTAAGCGACCCAGTGGGGATACTGAGGATGATGAGATAACCCTGGGTAAAAGGTCTTCAAAAATGGCCTGGAGGGATGTTGTTAAGGGAAAGAAAGTTGCACCCCAAGGAAAGAAAAGTGGGATAGGGGTGAAAGGAGGTAGGGTGCAAAGGGGGGCCTCTGTGCCAGCTGTGATAGGGTCTGGGCACCGAAGTGGCAAACCCCCTTTGACCTATTCAGGTGTCTCAACTTAAATGTTAATGGGCTTCGGGCAGAAGTTCGGAGGAGATGGATTGAGGTGACGTTAAGACGGTTGAATGTGGATGTATGCTTTCTCCAAGAGCATAATTATAGGTGTGGTAGGGATTTGTCTTTGAACGGATATAAGTGTTATACTGGGTGTTCGGGGAATTTCAAGGGTGGGGTGATGGTGGGTATCCGTGAGACCAGCCCTTTCAAGTTAAAAGCCTGGGAGGAGGGGGGTGGTGGCAGGATAGTACGGGTGGACGGGGTTTGGGGAGACATACAGGTGTGTTTCATTGGTGTATATATGCCAGCGACTTCTAATCGCCGTGTAAAGGATGATTTTGTATGGGATGATTTAGTTTATGTGTTGATAGGTTTACCATTGGTTATGATAATTACCGGGGATTGGAATTGCATCATTAGAGGGAGGGATGTGGAACCTCGGGGGGTGGGTTGTTTGTTGCAGAGCTTGAGGGAGGTGATGAGAGCGGTTAGTGTGGAGGATGTGGTTAGGGGAGGGGGGTGGAGTGTGGACCACACTTATATTAAACAGGGTTATGTGGCTAGGTTGGACCGGGTATATGTTTCTGGGGCGGTTCAGGTAGGTGAGGTAAAATGTCAGGATTTTGTTTCTTTCCGATCATAGGGGTGTGTTGGTAGAGATGGGATGGGCAGGGACGGTGAAGATATATTCCGGGTATTGGAAATTAAATGTGAGGTTGTTGCAGGGGATGGATCACAGGGAGATTTTTGCGGATTGGTGGGGACGAGTATGGAACGATGGGATGGGGATTAGTGATATAGTGGAATGGTGGAATGTGCAGGCTAAAGTGGCAATCCAGGAATTTTACAGGCAACTGGGTAGGGAAGATGCAAGGCAAAGGTTGGGAATGTTGAGGTATCTAGAGGGGCAATTGAGGACTTGTTATGAGAGTGGAGAGAGGTATCCCCTAGCTGAAATTGATCATCTGCGGTTACAATTGCGGGAATTGCAGAATGAAAATTTTCATGCTCTGATGGTACGGGGGAGGGGGGGTTAGAGGAAGTATTATGGGGGGATAAGCCCTCTGTGTTAGTGTTACGTACTTTTCAGAACCGGAGAAGAGATATGACGGTAATGTCTTTGAGGGTAACTGAGGAGTGCCGTGGGTATCGGAAGGGGCAAATTCTTCATACCACGGAAGCCATGAGTTATTATGTGGATGCTTGGTTTGAGTGTAAGATGAGCCAAGGGGTAAGTGAGGAAGTATCCCGGGATGCAATTTTAGACAGTATAGTGGAGAGGATAGGGGCTGGAGATAGAGAGAGTATGGAAGGGTCTATAACTGAGGAGGAGGTTTGGCAGGCAGTGAAGGGTCAGGCCTTGGGCAAGGCCCCTGGCCTGGATGGGATTTCTGGGGATTTTTTTTATAGTTCATTGGGAGGTTCTGCGAGGGATGTTAGTTAGGCTGTTTAATGCTATGAAAATGAAAGGTAGGCTGGGTGGGGATATGCCAATAGGTACTGTAGTTTTAGTGCCGAAAATTTGTGCTTGTGGGACAGTTGAGGATTATAGGCCAATTACACTTATGTGTGCAGATTATAAGATATTCGCACGTATTCTTGCTAATAGAATGAAAGGAGTTTTGGGGAGCTTATTGGAGGAGGGTCAGTATGGGGTACCGGGGAGAAGTATGAGGGAGGGTCATCGGAGGATCAAAGGTTTTTTAGAGTGCAGACAAGCTGGGGGAGTTTTAGGGCTAGACTGGGAAAAGGCGTATGACAGTGTAGATATGGATATGCTGCAGGCGGTGCTTTTACGGCAGGGGTTTGGGGCGGAAGTTGTGGGTTGGGTCTGCACTTTGTATGAGCAAGCACCTGTGAGGGTACAGGTGAATGGAAGGTTGGGGCGGGGGCTGCGGCAGGGGTGCCCCTTGTCGCAGCTCCTGTTTGTGTGCTTACAGAATCCTTTTTTTAGGTTTAGTGGTTAATGCCGCTCTGGGTAGGATGGGGGGGGGGTGGCGGCCTGGAGAGGTCACTCTCTTGCAGAGGGTTGTAGTTGTCAATTCTTTGGTATACAGTAAGCTATGGTATGTTGCCGCGGTATACCCCCTCGTGGAGGACGATGTTCTAAGGTTGCAAGGTCGGGTCTTAAGGTTTATATGGGGTTATGGGTGGCATTAGTTAGGGAAAGATGTGGTAATGACTAGGGTAGCGAAAGGAGGGCTAGGTTTGATACCATTGCAGAGGCATTTGATGGGAATATATGTTAGGCAGGAATACCTAGCACGAGGTGGGATTCGAGGAGTGAGAGTGGGGAGGGTAATGGGTGAGGTTCGCAGATGGTGGAAGGGAGGACATTTGTTGTTTTGTGAGGTAATTTTAAGGTATCTTTTGCTTGTACCAGAGCTTGGTAAGGTGAAGGTAGGGAGGTTAGATAAGGTGGGAGGGCGAGATAAGGGTTTTTAGGTATGGACGTCTATCCATGTTATGATTGGAATGTTACGTGGTTATGGTTTAAGCGTTTAAAGTTGCCTCCTAAGGTACGTGAGATTGGATTTCGTTTTTTACATGGTATATTGGCATCTAGGGCTCAGCTTTTTGTGATGGGACTGGCAGGTGATGGTTATTGTCAGCACTGTGGGTTATGGGATACGGCTTTCCATGTTGTATATTTTTGTGGGGGTCTTGAGAGGGTGAGGGAATGGTTTTTAGGGATAATCCAGGGTGTAGGGGAGGGGGGTTTATCGGTGTTACGATGTTTAAGTCTGGATGTGGTGGGATGCCTTGAGGATGTGAGGCATGCTGTAATGTATTTGGCTTTGGATTATATTTATGTGTCGTGGAGTATGAGGGAGGTTAGGAGTGATGCTAGGATTAGGGCTTTGGCAGTGAGATTTTATAGGACTAAGTGTAGTAACCAGGAACTGTATGGGAGGGTGTGGGATAGGTTTTTTTCTGAGGGTTATAGGCAATTGTCAATGGGGTCATTGCTGGGTTAAATCTGAGCTATGGTTCCTTGGGTTTTACAGGGAAGGGGTTGGTCTTTGGTGAGGGGGTTGGAGGGTTAGGTATGAAAGTCTTTTGGTGGGGTTTTATGTATGGGGTCGGGGGAGGGGTGTGTTTTGTCGGGGGTTTCCCCGGTCATCCACTCACCCTTTTCCCTTGGGGAAAGGGGTAGGGTTTTCTTTTATAGATGAGTATGTGTGAGGTATGTTTGGTGACTCAGACGGGGGGGGGGGGGATTGTTTGTTTTTGTTCTTTCTCTTTTTTTGGGGGGTTCAGGGGCTTTTTTAAAAGGGGGGTTTGCCTTACTAGGGGGCCAGGTGTGTGCCCTAAGTGTGTTTTTTGTTTTTTCCCTTTAAAAAAAAAATAATGTTATCAAATATTACATATCATGTTCATTATAAGTACTCTCAAAACAGGTAACTATAATTTGTTGTGGAGTCATTGTAATATTACCACAAGATTCGTGGTATCAGATAGGGTTTTTACATTAACATTGTCATTATGTAATGTTAGGGTATAGCTCTGTTTCATATTCATTATATCATTGTCATTAAGCAATGTGAAAGTATTGTACTGTTTTGTATAGCTTTTGGAATTAATGATGCCAACGATCTTATCGTGTGGGTATTAATTGGAAAAAAAAATTGTATGATGATTCAGGGTATCATCATAGTACATAGATCTTATGTATAGCAGTTCTTAGTTTTTATTTTGTGTGTGTGTGTGTGTTTATGAATTATTGAATGTTGTTATGATGATATATGCTCTGTGGGTTGGGATACGTGCTTGGATTAAGTGATAGGAGTAGTCTAATAGGGATAGGGGTAGGAAAGTAAGTTGATCTTTTGTCAAGTGTTATGTGTCTTGTGTTCAATTTATTTTGTACAGTTCATATTATTATCTTGAAATATTCAATTAGATGGTTAATCCTTTATAGTATGTTAGTTTATAAATCACAAGTTGCGTGGTATCAGATGATAATTAGTATCATTGCTATTATGTAATGTTACAGTAACGCATAGTTTTCGCATTATTAAGTTGGCAGTCTTGATGCCTATGGCCTCTTTGGTTAGAGGTATTTAATAATATTCATGTATATAAGTTTTATGTAGAGGTACTTTGTTCTTAACATATGGGATATAGTGTCCTGTGTTCATGGTTTTTGTGTAAAACAGGGTTTTATATTTTATCTGTATGATATTTAGCTTTTAAGTGTTTATGTTCAGAAACCACAAGTGCAGTGGTATCAGATAAGAATTTTCTTAGTACCATTGTCATTATATAATGTTAATGTTTTGCACAGTTTTGCAAAGTTTGTTGTTAATGTACCTTTATGTGTTTTCTAAATAAAAAAAAAAATCCAAACTCAACACTCTCAACAAAGACAGCCCCCGCCCCACGCCCCTGACCACAGCACCAAACCACTCCCTTACATCTCCCAGTTCCTCACAAAATTATACTGCATGGTATGCCGTGTCTAGCTGTCCGCAAAGGCTACAAAGCCTATCCCTCACTAACCCCATTTTAAACAACTGCGCTTTCGACGCCTGAATACCATGCAGAAATCTAAAACCCGTCTCTCTAACCTTAGAGGGCAGCTTAACCCTATGGAACCAGTACCACGTTGCTTTCCAATTGTACAAGACAGTGATGGAGTGAATGATGAAAGTTTTTCTTTTTCGTGCCACCCTACCTTAGTGGGAATCGGCCGATGTGTTAATAATATATATATATATATATTTTAGTAGATTTGTACAGGAGAAGGGGTTACTAGCCCATTGCTCCCGGCATCTTAGTCGCCTCATACGACACGCATGGCTTACGGAGGAAAGATTCTTTCCACTTCCCCATGGACAATAGAGAAAATAAAAGAACAAGAGCTATTAAGAAAAGAAGAAAACCTAGATGTGTGTATGTATATATATGCATGTGTATGCCAGTGTAGTGTGACCTAAAGTGTAAGTAGAAGTAGCTAGATATACCTGTTATCCAGCGTGTTTATGAGACAGAAAAAAGACACCAGCAATCCTACCATCATGTAAAACAGTTTCAGGTTTCTGTTTCACAGTCACCTGGCAGGACGGTAGTACCTCCCTGGGTGGTTGCTGTCTACCAACCTACGTGCTGTTGGAGTGTGAGCAAAGTAACATTTATGAAGGGATTCAGGGAAACCGGCAGGCCGGACTTGAGTTCTGGAGATGGGAAGTACAGTGCCGGCACTCTGAAGGAGGGGTGTTAATGTTGCAGTTTTATAACTGTAGTGTAAAGCACCCTTCTGGCAAGACAGTGATGGAGTGAATGATGATGAAAGTTTTTCTTTTTTGGGCCACCCTGCCTTGGTGGGAATCGGCCGATGTGTTAATAAAAAAAAAAAAATATATATATATCAAGATACAGTTGCCCCCAGGGATGCTGACACTGCTGAAGCACTTAGAGGAAAGCACCCTGCCAGGGAAATCAGGGGCCCAAACAGTTCCAACACCTCTGTCACCACTGTGGAACCATTGATTGTGCAAGACTCGGACATTTACAAGGCAATAATGTCATTCCCGTCTGGCTCTGCTGGGGGTTACACTGGAATAAGGCCACAGCATTTAAAGGAAATGGTTAATCCAGTTATCGGGGAGATTGCAGAGACACTGCTGTCAGAGATCACAAGGTTCGTCAACAATTCCTTATATATATCAAGATACAGTTGCCCCCAGGGATGCTGACACTGCTGAAGCACTTAGAGGAAAGCACCCTGCCAGGGAAATCAGGGCACAACAGTTCCAACATATATATATATATATATATATATATATATATATATATATATATATATATATATATATATATATATATATATATATATATATATATATATATATATATATATATATATATATATTTATTTATTTATTTATTTATTTATTAACACATCGGCCGATTCCCATCAAGGCAGGATGGCCTGAAAAAGAAAAACTTTCATCATCATTCACTCCATCACTGTCTTGCCAGAGGGGTGCTTTACACTACAGTTATAAAACTGCAACATTAACACCCCTCCTTCACAGTGCAGACACTGTATTTCCCATCTCCAGGACTCAAGTCTGGCCTGCCGGTTTCCCTGAATCCCTTCATAAATGTTACTTTGCTCACACTCCAACAGCACATCAAGTATTAAAAACCATTTGTCTCCATTCACTCCTATCAAATACGCTCAAACATGCTTGCTGGAAGTCCAAGTCCCTCGCACACAAAACCTCCTTTACCCCCTTCATCCAACCTTTCCTAGGCCGACCCCTACCCCGCCTTCCCTCCACTAAAGATTTATACACTCTCGAAGTCATTCTGTCTCGTTCCATTCTCTCTACATGTCCGAACAACCTCAACAACCCCTCCTCAGCTCTCTGGATAATAGTTTTGGTAATCCCGCACCTCCTGCTAATTTCCAAACTCCAAATTCTCTGCATTATATTCACACCACACATTGACCTCAGACATGACATCTCCACTGCCTCCAGCCTTCTCCTCATTGCAACATTCATCACCCATGCTTCACACCCATATAAGAGTGTTGGCCATAACTATAATCTCATACATTCCCCTTTACTTCCATGGACAAGGTTCTTTGTCTCCACAGACTCTGAAGAGCTCCACTCACCCTTTTCTCATCATCAATTCTATGATTCACCTCATCCTTCATAGACCCATCTGCTGACATGTCTACTCCCAAATATCTGAATACATTCACCTCCTCCATACTCTCTCCCTCCAATCTGATATCCAATCTTTCGTCACCTAATCTTTTTGTTATCCTCATCACCTTACTCTTTCCTATATTCACTTTCAATTTTCTTCTTTTACACACCCTACCAAATTCATCCACCAACCTCTGCAACTTCTCTTCAGAATCTCCCAAAAGCACAGTGTCATCAGCAAAAAGCAACTGTGACAACTCCCACTTTGTATTTGATTCTTTATCTTTTAACCCCACACCTCTTGCCAAGACCCTCGCATTCAATTCTCTTACAACCCCATCTATAAATATATTGAACAACCACAGTGACATCACACATCCTTGTCTAAGGCCCACTTTTACTGGGAAATAGTCCTCCTCCCTCCTACACACTCTAACCTGAGCCTCACTATCCCCATAAAAACTCTTCACTGCTTTCAGTAACCTACCTCCTATTCCATACACCTGCTACATCTGCCACATTGCCCCCTATCCACCCTATCATACGCCTTTTCCAAATCCATAAAGGCCACTAAAACCTCTTTACCCTTATCCAAATACTGTTCACCTATATGTTTCACTGTAAACACTTGGTCTACACACCCCCTACCTTTCCTAAAGCCCCCTTGTTCATCTGATATCCTGCTTTCTGTCTTACTCTTAATTCTTTCAATAATAACTCTACCATACACTTTACCAGGTACCTCAACAGACTTATTCCCCTATAATTTTGCACCTTTTTCCCCTGTGCCTTTATACAAAAGAACAATACATGCTCTCTGCAAACTCCTAGTACCTTACCCTCTTCCATACATTTATTAAATAATAGCACCAACCACCCAAAGCTATATCCCCACCTGCTTTTAACATTTCTATCTTTATCCCATCAATCCCAGCTGCCTACTCCCTTTCATTCTACCCACTGCCTCACGAACTTACCCACACTCACAACTGGCTCTTCCACACTCCTACAAGATGTTATTCCTCCTTGCCCTATACACGAAATCACAGCTTCCCTGTCTTCATCAACATTTAATAACTCCTCAAAATATTCCCTCCATCTTCCCGATACCTCTAACTCTCCATTTAATAACTCTCCTCTCCTATTTTTAACTGTTAAATCCATTTGTTCCCTAGGCTTCCTCAACTTATTAATCTCACTCCAAAACTTTTTCTTATTTTCAACAAAATTTGTTGATAACATCTCACCCACTCTCTCATTTGCCTCTTTACATTGCTTCTCCACTCTCTTAACCTCTTTTTCTCTACATGTACTCTTCCCTCCTTGCATCACTTCTACTTTGTAAAACCTCTCATATGCTAACTTTTTCTACCTTACTACTCTCTTTACATCATTCCACCAATTGCTCTTTTCCCTCCCGCACCCACTCGCCTGTAACCACAAACTTCTGCTGAACACTCTAACATTACATTTTTAAATCTACCCCATACATCTTCGACCCCATTGCCTACACTCTACTAGCCCATCTATCCTCCAATAGTTGTTTATATCTTTACCTAACTGCCTCCCTTTTAGTTTATAAACCTTCACCTCTCTCTTACTTACTGGATTCTATTTTCCTTGTATCCCATCTACCTTTTACTCCCACTGTAGCTATAACTAAAAGTGATCTGATATATCTGTGGCCCTCTATAAACATGTACATCCTGAAGTCTACTCAACAGTCTTTTATCTACCAATACGTAGTCCAACAAACTACTGTCATTTCGCCCTACATCATATCTTGTATACTTATTATCCTATTTTTCTTAAAATATGTATTACCTATAACTAAACCCTTTCTATACAATGTTCAATCAAAGGGCTCCCATTATCATTTACACCTGGCACCCCAAACTTACCTACCACACCCTCTACATGTTCCTCCTACTTTAGCATTTAGGTCCCTACCACAATTACTCTCCCAATTGGTTCAAACGTTCCTATACATTCGCTTAACATCTCCCAAATCTCTCTCTCTCCTCTACACTCCAGGTGCATACACGCTTATTATGACCCACTTTTCGCATCCGACTTATTTTAATCCACATAATCCTTGAATTTACATTTATATTCCCTCTTCTCCTTCCATAACTGATCCTTCAACATTATTGCTCCCCTTCTTCTCTAACTCTCTCAGATACTCCTGACTTAATCCCATTTATTTCTCCCCTGAAACTCGCCTACTCACCTACCCTACCCCTATCCATGGAGGCAAAGAACGGAATGTATGAAAGTATAGTGGTACCGACAATCTTATATGGTGTGAAGTTTGTGTAAATGCTACATCAAGTAGGAGGCTGGAGGAGTGGAGATGTCTTCTAAGGGCAATGTGTGGTGTAAATATTATGCAGAGAATTCGGAGTGTGGAATTAGGAGGATGTGTGGAGTTACTAAAAGTATTAGCGGAGGGCTGAAGAGGAATTGTTGTGGTGGTTTGTCATTTAGAGAATGGATCAAGTAGAATGACTTGGAGAGCATATAAATCTGTAGGGGAAGGAAGGTGGGGTAGGGGTCGTCCTCGAGAGGTTGGAGGGAAGTGGTAAAGGAGGTTTTGTGGGTGGGGCTTGGACTTCCAGCATGCATGCAAGAGTGTGTTAGATAGGAGTGAATGGAGACGATGGTTTCGGGACCTGACGAGCTGTTGGAGGTGAGCAGGGTAATGTTAGTGAAGGGATTCATGAAAACCGTTGCTGGACTTGAGTCCTGGAAATGGAAGTAATGCCTGCACTTTAAAGGAGGAGTTTGAGATATTGGCAGTGAGGTGGGACTTGTAAACTGTTTTATCTGAGCGCCTCTCAAAGACAGTGATTATGTATGAGTGAGGTGAAAGTGTTGAATGATGATAAAAGTATTTTCTTTTATTCTTTTATTTATATATATATATATATATATATATATATATATTATATATATATATATATATATATATATATATATATATATATATATATATATATATATATATATATATATCCACAGGAGAAAAAAGACCTTCCCCCTTGCTATAACTTCATCTCAATAGAGTCGGAGACCCTTGGAGCCTGGGCAAGTGTGTCTAAAGTTCCTCAAAGAGCTGGGTGAAAAACTTTTCATAAAAACCAAGGACCACAGGGCAGCCAGCTTTCTCTTCAGAGACTCAGTGTTGCGATCCAGAGGAAAGTGCCTGCAGCTTTCTGGGCATGCGGGCCACCGCCGGGGCTGAACGAAGTATTCGTTGAGCTCTGAGTTGTTATTTATGGTGTTCTACTCCTATTGTATTTTTTGTCAATACATAAAAAAATGTCGAATAATTGTCATTAATAATAATTATTACAATATACTCAATTAGAGAAATATTTAGTATTTTAATTATATAAGAAAATCAATTCTTTTATTTTAGTATACGACCATATTTAGGTCATTAATTGACGAGCATTATTATGCTATATTAAAATATTTCATTATTATTATAATCATAACTAAGCATTAAAGCAAAAATATTTCGTTAAAAATGTGGATGATGCAACAATTGTTGTGGAGCATCCCCATGGTGGTCCAAGACTATGTGGATGCTGCAACAGTTGTTGTGGAGCATCCACATGGTGGTCCCAAGACTATGTGGATGCTGCAACAGTTGTTGTGGAGCATCCACATGGTGCTCCCAAGACTATGTGGATGCTGCAACAGTTGTTGTGGAGCATCCACATGGTGCTCCCAAGACTACTAAGTTTCCTGCTAGATAACTTCGTTCTGCTGTTATTCATTGCCTTGAACTAGGAGTCTGAGTCGGCTGCATACCCAGGCGTACCCAGGCGTACCCAGGCGTACCCAGGGGTTAGAACGGCTAATAATGACTGGTCAGTACCATTAAGTAGCGTGAATTCTAGCGCTTCAACGTGGCTCATGCGCCCTGATAAACCTTTCTTCATTATTCAATTCTTAAATATAATATTGATAAATTCCACTACCCGAAAAATGGCAGCAAATGTGTTTCTAAGATTTCGCTGCTCGACAGCCATACTGACAACGCTGCTTCCTGAAGCCATACTGTTACGGCCCCCTACCTAACAATGGTTGTTAGGTAGTTACCTACCGCCGCAGTCAAGGGGTTCGCATCAGACCTGATGTTTGACTGCCGGGCCGGCTTGACTGACAGTGTCATCGAGACTCTCCCTAGTCAACACTGGAGAGTCCACCAGCTCTGATACACTACTGGAGTTCGCCAGGCAGACCTGCTTGAGAGTTGTAGACTTTCGCAGTGTGGTGCTGGTGACGGGTCTACAGTGCTCGGACTCTCCCATATACAACACTGGAGAGTTCACCAGCTCCCTGATACACCTAGGGAGTGACGAGACTCTCCCATATACACTGCTGGAGAGTGTCAGCGAGACTCTCCCCCATACAACACTGGAGAATTCACTAGCTCCCTGATACACCTGGGAGTGTTCAACAGACAGACCTGAGAGTGACTCTTCGTGCTGGTGACAGCCTTAGACTATCTACTGGCTTATTCACCGACTGTGTTCCTGAGACTATGTACCTGGAAAATGGACTGTTGTACCTGAACTTATGTACCTGAAAGTGTGTGACACTGGTAACAGGTTGTAAACAGCCTACCCAGGGACTGTTTCAACTGGCGGCACTATGGTGCTGCCCTCTATAGGCCTATCAAGGCGGGCTGGTCAGCCATGCTTCTCTCTCACTTCTACGGCCTACCTCACTGAACCAGGTTCTACCCAACTGGCTCCGGTCCCTCCCTCTGTCCCCTGTATTCCTACA
>WNWK01008934.1:0-55000 GCA_009830355.1 Cherax destructor
TGGGTATTAACAAAGGGGATATAAATAAGGTCTTGAGGTATCTCTCCAAGAGAGAACCCGCAATAATGGATTCAAGTTAGATAAGTTTAGATTTAGAAAGGATATAGGAAAGTATTGGTTTGGAAATAGGGTAGTTGATGAGTGGAACAGTCTGCCTAGTAGGGTTATTGAAGCTAGGACCTTGGGTAGTTTTAAATTTAGGTTGGATAAATTCATGAGTGAGAGGGGTTGGATTTGAGTGGGAATTGCACATGAGTAAAACAAATTATCAAATCTTATTTCTTGGGTAGCATTGAAAGTTGGGTTGAACAAGTGTTCTGTTGGTGGGATGGAATGTGAAGGACCTGCCTAGTATGGGCCAACAGGCCTGCTGCAGTGTTCCTCCTTTCTTATGTTCTTATGTTCTTATAATGTGATCGTTTATTGACAACGTTTCGCCCACGCAGTGGGCTTTATCGAGTCACAGACAGATCTTAGATCTGTCGGTGACTCGATAAAGCCCACTGCGTGGGCGAAACGTTGTCAATAAAGGATCACATTATACTGCTTATGTGTTTATTTTTCCATTGTGTCGGTATTTTATACCATTTATTTCCATCGAATTTTCAATGCTACCCAAGAAATAAGCTTTGATAATTTTATTTACTCATGTGATATTCCCACTCAAATCCAACAACTTTCACTCATGAATTTATCCAACCTAAATTTAAAACTACCCAAGGTTCAATGTGGACAAGTGTAAGGTACTAGTCCTTGGTAATGAAAATATCCCTCGAATTTATAAACTAGGTGAAGTAGAGCTTGATCATACAGAATGTGAAAAAGACTTGGGAGTCATGATAAGCAGGAATCTAAAGCCAAGACAACAGTGCCTAAGTGTGCGCAATAAGGCTAACAGATTACTAGGATTTATTTCAAGAAGTATAAGCAACAGAAGTCCAAAAGTTATTTTACAGCTCTATACATCACTAGTGAGACCTCATTTGGATTATGCAGCTCAGTTTTGGTCTCCTTACTACAGGATGGATATAGATTTATTGGAGAACATACAAAGAAGAATGACTAAAATGATTTACAGTATAAGAAATCTCCCGTATGAAGATAGACTTAGAGCGTTGAATCTCCACTCTCTGGAGAGACGTAGAATGAAGGAAGATATCATCGAGGTGTACAAGTGGATGATGGGCATAAACAAAGGAGATATTAATAAAATACTGAGTATATCGAACCAAGTAAGAACCAGAAATAACGGATTTAAATTGGATAAATTTAGATTTAGAAAGGACATAGGCAAGTACTGGTTTTCGAACAGAGAGGTGATCTGTTCTTAGCTCAGAGATGATCTGTTCTTAGCTCAGAGAGGACGTGTCTAGGGTTCTCTGTGGACTGAACCACTTTTGCTGTGAAGTGAACCAAGATGCCCCCTATTGAGCAACTTTACCAGCAGCTTAAGGAGGAATTGAGGGTAGCGAAGCTTGAGATACGGCGATTGACGGAGGAAAACAAGAGGATTCGTAGTAGTCCTCCTGTTGTGAGTCCTCAGGTCAAGAAGGGAACCTGGGCAGTGGCCGGACAGCATGGGACGAAGTTGAAGATCAAGAAAACGAATGGAGAGGTAGTAACGACGAAGAAGAAAGAGACTGCTGTGGAAACTTCGAACTCCTTTTCTGTGCTACCAGACGAATGTGAGTCGACTACTGGGAACGTCACGACGAACGGTACCAAGGAAGGTAAAAACATTGTTGTTGTTGGGGATAGCCAAGTTAGATATATGGATAGGGCCTTCTGCTTGAAAGATAGGAGTAGGAGACAGAGGGTTTGCTTTCCTGGGGCTGGGATAGAAGACATTGTCAGCCGGCTTGACAACATCATGCATGGTAATGGGATCAATCCTATTATCTGCCTCAGTGCTGGAGGCAATGATGTAGCCAAGCGTAGAAGTGAGGATTTAGTTAGTAGGTATAAGGCAGCAATAGACATCATTAGGAAGAAGGGAGGGAGCCCTGTTATATGTGGCATTTTGCCAAGAAGGGGTGTTGGAAATGAATGGCTGTCCAGAGCAATTGGTATAAATTGCTGGCTGGACAAACACTGTAAGGATAATGCAGTCCCATTCATTGACAACTGGGACCACTTCTATGGCCGAAATGACATGTATGCCAGGGATGGGGTTCACTTATCCAGGGAAGGTGTAGGATTTCTCGCTAGCTCAGTTGAGGATGTTGTTAGGGCTTTAAACTAGGATTAGTTAGAGGTATGGGTTTAGGAATGGTAAATAATGAGGGCCAAAATATTGATATCATAAATCTTAACAATAACAGTAATGATAGTAACAGAAATTGTGTAAAACAAAAGCTGAAAAAGGTTCACAAGAAGATACATATCAATGTATTTTATACTAACTGTCGAAGCGCCAGAAATAAAATTAACGAATTACGTTTGGTAGCATGTGCTGGGAACTTTGATGTCATTGCAATAACTGAAACATGGTATAATACCAAGAGTTGGGATATGATTGCTGAGTGTCATATTCAGGGGTTTAAGTTGTTCCATGTAGACAGATATAATGGGAAAGGGGGTGGAGTTGCATTGTATGTACGAGAAAATATAAATTGCTGCATAAAAACAGGCATAAAAATAGATGGATCATTAACAGAATCTGTTTGGGTAGTTTCTAGAAGGTCAAGAAAAACTGATTCTAGGTGTAATATACCGACCTCCAGGCTTGGATCACGATAGAGGGAGACTTCTTTGGGACGAAATTGTTAGGGCTTCTAGGCACAATAACGTAGTGATAGTAGGGGATTTTAACTTTAGTCAAATTGACTGGACTTCTTTGACCGGTAATCTGGAGTCCAGTGACTTTATGGAAGTAGTTCAGGACTGTTTTCTGAAGCAGTGTGTGACAGAGCCTACCAGAGGTAATAATTTGCTCTACCTAGTCTTGTCAAATAAAGAAACTCTTGTAAATAATCTGGAGATCACTGAAGAGCTTGGAGCTAGTGATCACAAATCCATTACTTTTAATATTACCTGGGAATACGAGAATAGGGATAATACGGTAAAAGTTCCTGATTTTCGTTCTGCCGATTATATTGGACTTAGGGAACACCTGTCTAATCTCGACTGGGGTAATCTAGCTAACGATTACGATGGGATCTGCGTTTATGATTTTTTTCTTAATAATGTACAACGTGCACAGAGTATGTTTATTCCCCAGAGAGAATTTAGGTCAAATAATAACGATCCCAAATGGATTAACAGGAGGCTAAAACATCTATTAGGGGAGAAAAGAGGAATTTATAGGCGCATCAAAAGAGGAGATGTTAACCTTATTGACCAATATGTTCAGTTGAAAAGAGAAGTAAAAAAGGGGATTAGAAAGGCTAAACGTGACTATGAGATTAAGGTTGCTAACGAATCAAAGACTAATCCAAAAGGGTTCTTTCAAGTGTACAGAACGAAGGTGAGGGAAAAGGTAGGACCTCTGAAAATTGGGAATGGACAGCTGACGGATAACGAACTGGAAATGTGTTCTCTATTCTCTATATCCTTTCTAAATCTAAACTTATCTAACTTGAATCCATTATTGCGGGTTCTCTCTTGAAGAGATACCCTCACGACCTTATTTATATCCCCTTTGTTAATAACAATTTTAAACTTGTATACCTCGATCATGTCTCCCCTCATTCTACGTCTTACAAGTGAATGTAATTTAAGGGTCTTCAATCTTTCTTCGTAAGGAAGATTTCTAATGCTGAATGTTTTCTAACGAATTTATGTCCATTCTGTAATATGGAGACCAGAACTGAGCTGCGTAATCTAGGTGGGGCCTTACTAATGATGTATAAAGCTGTAATATAACCTCTGGACTTCTGTTGCTAACACTTCTTGATATAAATCCCAGTAATCTATTTGCCTTATTACGTACGCTTAGGCATTGCTGTCTTGGTTTAAGGTTGCTGCTTACCATCACCCCCAAGTCCTTTTCGCAATCTGTATGGCTAAGTTCTACGTTATTTAACTTATAAGTGCATGGGTTATGGACACTCCCGAGCTTCAGAACTTTGCATTTATCTAAGAACATAAGAAAGGAGGAACACTGCAGCAGGCCTGTTGGCACATACTAGGCAAGTCCTTCACATTCCATCCCACTAACAGAATATTTGTTCAACCTAATTTTCAATGGAAAAATAAACACATAAGCAGTATAATGTGATCGTTTATTGACAACGTTTCGCCCACCCAGTGGGCTTTATCGAGTCACAGACAGATCTTAGATCTGTAGATGTGTATAAGTATGAAACAATTTACCCTTTTGTTAACGGTATGTTTATGTATGTCTTGTGACTACAGTATTAATATAATACCAGAGCTTGTTTATATTAATAACTTAAATTACTAACGTATTCAGGATACGTTTCGGTATAAATAGTTAATTATTGTTTTGACTGTGTGTTTACGTTGGTGGAAGTTGACATATTGTTCCGTTGTGTGTGTGGAGGGGGGGGGGTTCGAGCAGTGTCAGCTGTATTGTGTTAACACCAGCATTTTGAACACCTTTATTGTGTAGTACTGGGTATTTAGAGGTAAGGTGTGGGTTGTGTTGTTAGGGTTGTAATAGCGCTGTTATGTATGGTGTATGTATTTTATGAACTGGCATTGTGCCAGTGAAGATTCTTGTTCATAACCGGTATCACTGTATCATATTTCTATACATTCATACCTATACATGTATATGTATTTTGCATATAGTTTTAAATAAAATATAAAAAAAATAGTTTTCCCAACCACTTTGACAAGGCATATGTTGTAGATGAATGGTTCAGAGAATTTCAAGTTGATAAATTAGACACATATGCAACACTTGGGTATCTTTATTGAGGAAACGTTTCGCCACACAGTGGCTTCATCAGTCCAATACAAAGTAGAAAATTGTAAGGAGAGAAGGAGTTAGAGGTAATCAGTCCCTCAGCCTGGAGTCGATGTGTTCAGTCCATCAATCTTGTAGCAAGTACAGCATAGGGCAATAGGAGTTGCTTATACTATACTGTAATCAGGTGAGGTGAAGCAGGAGGAGGCGGGGTCATAGTCTACCAGGAGTCTACCTGGAGAGAATTCCAGGGGTCAACGCCCCCGCGGCCCGGTCCGTGACCAGGCCTCCTGTTGGACCAGAGCCTGATCAACCAGGCTGTTACTGCTATCCGCACGCAGTCCAATGTACGAACCACAGCCCGGCTGGTCAGGTACCGACTTTAGATGCCTGTCCAGTGCCTGCTTGAAGACAGCCAGGGGTTTGTTGGTAATCCCTCTGATGTATGCTGGGAGGCAGTTGAACAATCTTGGGCCCCTGACACTTATTGTGTTGTCCCTCAACGTGCTAGTGGCACCCCTGCTCTTCATTGGGGGGATGTTACATCGCCTGCCGAATCTTTTGCTTTCGTAGGGAGTGATTTTTGTGTGCAAGTTTGGTACTAAGCCCTCGAGAATTTTCCATGTGTATATAATAATGTATCTCTCCCGCCTGCGTTCTAGAGAGTACAGGTTTTGGAACTTCAAGCGTTCCCAGTAGTTGAGGTGGGTTATCGCACTTAGGGGCAGTATGACCTGTCAATTTTTTTTTTTTCTGTTCGTCGAATTTCTTTCATTTTTTTTTTACACATAGAAGTGTTCACTCAATGTGTTTTAAAAAATATTCAATAAGATAGTCCAAACAACAACTGAAAAAAAAAATATTTACTGAAAATCTCATGTCAGGACGTTTGGCAGGATCCCGATCCTATATGTCACTACGTAAGGTTGTTTTGAGACTTGGTACCGAAAGAACAATGCTAATACGATTTTTTGTCGATGTACTTTCCTGTAAACATCTTATCTTTATTCCACAAAAAAATAAAGCATGTAACTGTTTGAATGTTGAAAAAAAATATGCCCTTTAATCCCAAATAATTCCCAAAATATTTGGAATATTTACAAAAGTGCGTTCTTAAAAATAAGAACAATCATATTTTTACCATTTCTGTGAATATTATTTCATTTAATCAAACAGTAAAAACTCCACTAAGTAAAATAAGTCAATAACTTACTTCCGAGATATTCGCCTGGAGCGGCGCCGGCCACCTGCCTCGGGAATTTTTTTTTTTTTTTTTCGAAAAAATCACTTGTTTCAATGTTTTCTTTGTAAAACTAATGTTTTAGTGTAGTTAGCCTCTACACACCGTTTTCTCTTATTCACAGGCCAAAGAAAACGTTATGGGAAGGGGAGGGAAGGGTAATCATTTTTATACTCATATTGCTGATAGAGACCGCACTATATTAGAGCTCATTTTTATTCATGCTGGAGCATATAACATGTTTATATGTTATTTATAGTGTTTATTATTTCATATTAGATCAATTGTGATAGATAAATAAGCCGTAGAATTGATATTAGCATAATAATGAAATTGTAGAAACTTGTTTGGATTGGCCTCTTGTAAGTTGCACTCTGGGCAAGCACTGTTGACACCGACACTCTGAGACACTTCTCTCAGACTTACAAGTGGCTATGTTACAAATTTCTAGCTAATTGCAGTAAGGGGAATCCCACACTGCCTACACAATACTGGAAGGGGGAATTACTTACTTGGGAAAAAGGTGACTACGTGTCCTAGTCTTCCTTATATATAACCCCTCCTAACACCATGTGCAGTGAAGAAACTTTGTCTGCAAAAGATGGTGTAATTAGTGTCCTGTCTGCACCTCAGAGTTCCCCGGTTCCTTGGGAAGTCCTTGAGCAATATATACAGTAAGTAACACTAGCTTCCAGACTTGAACTTAGGAGACGACGCTGGTACATACCAACACAAAGTCGTCCGTCCGCCTAAGACCCACAGATAACTCACTAACGTTTCCCCCAGAAAACTGGCCAGATACTGAGAGAAAGAAAGCCTAGTCTTACTGTGACAGGGTCTGGATGGAGGCAGATGTCCACGGTACTTCGGGATCTCCTCCGTGGCCCCAGGACAGATGTTGGGTCACGTGGGGATGCTGTGGTATCACAGCGTGTCTTCTCCGTGTGGAGTCTGCTCTGGGAAGGAGGAACTGGGGCTCTTTCCCGCCTAGATTCAAGTGTAGAGCTGCCAGTTCTCCTTAGCTAACATAATCCAATGCCTGTCTATTCAGGCCTATAACTACCTATATTAGGGTGCTAGAGTTACACTATTAATACCTAACGTTGCCTTAATAATCCTACTATTAGTCTCTAGCTGTACAAACTTTCCTAGGTGTTCCTAGGTGGATAAATCTATCAATTAAAATATACACAATAGTCACCGTCATCAGCTGGAGTGTGCGTATGTTTTGTTGGGTGTGTGGGTTTATAAACTCCGAGGGCCGATCCACGGTATGTAAGGCTCCTAACGGCTCACTTACCCTGTGGAACTTTTAGTGACTAAAAAAGTTTCCACAGAAATAATATATGGTGCTCTAAGAGTGGGAATTCTGCTGACGTCAGCAAATATTCCCAGATCGTTCCTGATTGGCTGGTAGACTACGTATAAGCTCCGCCCACTCTCATATGATGCCAAATCGTAAATTACACCATTAGAATGAATAATACACGAAACAGTAAAGAAAAAAATGGATTTTTTTTTTAAAAATATAAGGGCTGAGAGCAGGCGAGCTGTGCACATCTCTGTCACCATACATGATATAAATGACTATATTTCCTTGTAGAAACGTCGTATTACATTGATTCTTGTACCATTGTGTAGCCAGAGAGTTAAGCTATTTTTCTATAAGATTAACTCAATTTTCATAATTTTTCGATTTTTTTTTTATTCGCGCTCGGAGACAGGTGTTACTGCCCCTTATGCGTGCGGTGAAGGTTCTCTGCACATTTTCAAGGTCAGCAATTTCACCCGCCTTGAACGGTGCCGTTAGTGTGCAGCAATATTCTAGCCTAGATAGAACAAGCGATCTGTAAAGTGTCAACTTGGGCTTGGCATCCCTGGTTTTGAAGGTTCTCATTATCCATCTTGTCATTTTTCGAGCAGATGCAATTGCTACTTTGTTATGGTCCTTGAAGGTGAGATCCTCTGGCATGATCACTCCCAGGTCTTTGACATTAGTTTTTCGCTCTATTGTGTGGTTGGAATTAGTTTTGTACTCTGAAGAGATTTTAATTTCTTCACGTTTTCCGTATCTGAGTAATTGAAATTTCTCATCATTGAACTTCATATTGTTTTCTGCAGCCCATTTAAAGATTTGGTTTATGTCTGCTTGGAGTCTAGCCGTGTCTTCAACGGTGGACACTGTCATACAGATTCGAGTGTCATCTGCAAAGGAAGACACAGCACTGTGGCTTATATCCCTGTCAATATCTGATATGAGGATGAGGAATAGGATGGGAGCAAGTACTGTGCCTTGTGGAACAGAGCTTTTCACAGTAGCTGCCTCAGACTTTACTCTGTTGACTACTACTCTTTGTGTTCTACATGTTAGGAAATTATAGATCCATCTACCAACTTTTCCTGTTATTCCTTTATCACGCATTTTGTGTGCTATTACACCATGGTCACACTTGTCAAAGGCTTTTGCAAAATCTGTGTATATAACATCTGCATTCTGTTTATCTTCTAGAGCATCCAGGACCTTGTCGTAGTGGTCCAGTAGTTGGGACAGACAGGAGCGGCCTGCTCTAAACCCATGCTGTCCTAAGTTGTGCAATTGATGGGTATCAAGATTAGTGGCGATCTTGCTTCTTAGAACCCTTTCAAAGATTTTTATGATATGGGACGTTAGCGCAATTGGTCTGTAGTTCTTTGCTATTGCTTTACTGCCCCCTTTGTGGAGCGGGGCTATGTCTGTTGTTTTTAGTAGCTGCGGGACGATCCCAGTGTCCATGCTTCCTCTCCATAAGATGTTAAAAGCATGTGATAGGGGCTTCTTGCAGTTCTTGATGAACACGGAGTTCCATGAGTCTGGGCCTGACAATGTCTTCCATCCCAGCCCCAGGAGAGCAAACCCTCTGTCTCCTACTTCTACCTTTCAAGCAGAAGGCCCTATCCATATATCTAACTTGGCTATCCCCAACAACAACAATGTTTTTACCTTCCTTGGTACCGTTCGTCGTGACGTTCCCAGTAGTCGACTCACATTCGTCTGGTAGCACAGAAAAGGAGTTCGAAGTTTCCACAGCAGTCTCTTTCTTCTTCGTCGTTACTACCTCTCTATTCGTTTTCTTGATCTTCAACTTCGTCCCATGCTGTCCGGCCACTGCCCAGGTTCCCTTCTTGACCTGAGGACTCACAACAGGAGGACTACTACGAATCCTCTTGTTTTCCTCCGTCAATCGCCGTATCTCAAGCTTCGCTACCCTCAATTCCTCCTTAAGCTGCTGGTAAAGTTGCTCAATAGGGGGCATCTTGGTTCACTTCACAGCAAAAGTGGTTCAGTCCACAGAGAACCCTAGACACGTCCTCTCTGAGCTAAGAACAGATCACCTCTGAGCTAAGAACAGATCACCTCTCTGTTCGAAAACCAGTACTTGCCTATGTCCTTTCTAAATCTAAATTTATCCAATTTAAATCCGTTATTTCTGGTTCTTACTTGGTTCGATATACTCAGTATTTTATTAATATCTCCTTTGTTTATGCCCATCATCCACTTGTACACCTCGATGATATCTCCCCTCATTCTACGTCTCTCCAGAGAGTGGAGATTCAACGCTCTAAGTCTATCTTGTTAAATTAGACACATATGCAACACTTGGGTATCTTTATTGAGGAAACGTTTCGCCACACAGTGGCTTCATCAGTCCAATACAAAAAAGAAAGTAGTAATAAAAGGAGGAGTTTGAGGTAATCAGTCCCTCGGCCTGGAGTCGATGTGTTCAGTCCATCAATCTTGAAGTAAATACAACATAAGGCAAAAAGAAGTTGCTTATATACTGTAGACAGGTGAGATGAAGCAGGAGGAGGCAGGTCATAGTGGTATCAACCACTAGTCGAAGTAAGTCCTTGTCCAAAGGTTTGGACAAATGTTGAAGAATCCCTTTGTATCAAGATCCCAAGAAGTTGCTGTGTCAGACAGGATGTAGATGAATGGTTCAGAGAACCGACAAGTTGTTAACTATATCATTAATTACTTTACCACATAAATGTAGGTCATATTGCCATATTGCTAAAGTTCAATTTATGAAAAAGTTTTTTTTATTTAAAACGTTATACACAAAATACATAAGTAGTTCAGTCATAACTAAACCTCGAAAATATTATCGATAAACAGAACATATACACTTCAACACCTTAAAAAATAAATTATATGCATCCCAATTGACTTAATATATACATAGCATATAAATTACAATCATAAGAGAGGAACGTATATTTCTTCACTTGGAACATCACAGTTTAATGTATAAGCATTTCTCCAATGTGTAGACATTAAGCCTACTGTCTAGTTATCATAATCTCCCCTTGGAGTGGCCCTAGTTCCTGAGTGCCCACCAGAGGGCAGGTCCTCAATTTAGACATACCCGACCATGCCTCTCGCTCACTCTTTGACCTTTAAGTCTTCCAGTTAACAGCTCCTCTCTCGGACTGGACTGGGCACACCTCACACTGCCCGCTGTGGACCCCATTATTCCCAAAAAAAGGAAAAACTAGTCAACGGCCGTATATCTTTCCTACCTCTATGCTTTGTATTAATATTGGTAGAATTACCGACAATATGTTAAGTAAAAGGACACAAATGAGACATTTTATTGTGGCAACGTTTCGCTCTCCAGGAGCTTTTTCAAGCCGTTACAAGCAATACATGGACACAGAGGGTATATATATACTCTCAAAGTGAGGTGTAATACTAGTGGTGGTAGAAGTAGTAGTGATATAAGTTGTAGTAGTAGTAGTAATACAATAAGGTAGAACAATCAACTTGCACATGAGTAAAAGGTGATAAAAACAATTACTTGGGTAGTATTAAAACAGGTTAGACAAATATTTCTGTAGGAGGTTGGAAAAGAGAAGGCCTGTAGCAGTGTTCCACATCTGCGATGTGCTTGTTGTGTAGTATTAGCAGGAGAGGCTATGTGATGGTAGGGTTTACTGTTTTCAGGAGGATTCTTGCTAAGACTTCAGAGATGGTGAAGCTGCCTTTTTTTTGTTTAATTGTGTTAGAAACAGCGATAAGTGCTGATTCAAGGCACTTGCGTCTGCGGAAATCAGTTTCTTTGATTACTAATAGGGCGTCTTTGAATTTCATGAGATGATTGGTGGAATTTCGGTGTTGTACGCAGGCGTTGTTCAGGTTATCGTTCCTACATGCATTAATGTGCAAGTTGATTGTTCTACCTTATTGTATTACTACTACTACTACTACAACTTATATCACTACTACTTCTACCACCACTAGTATTACACCTCACTTTGAGAGTATATATATACCCTCTGTGTCCATGTATTGCTTGGCTTGTAACGGCTTGTAAAAGCTCCTGGAGAGTGAAACGTTGCCACAATAAAATGTCTCATTAGTTGCATTTGTGTCCTTTTACTTACCTCTGTGCTACCTGACAAGTTACTAGACCAGCCTAATAAACAGATAAAACAGGGGTGGCAAACGGTTTTCCAGAGGGGTTCAGGGTTTAAGGGAGCAGAGCCTTTCATCCAGCTGCATCAGCGTCCATCCACGAAACCTGTTTGCTTACAGCATCCGCAGCTGCTCGCAGTGTTTCGTCGGTGGCAGAGACGAAACCTTGTCCTTTGGTTTTCCCGCAAAATTTGGACATTGTTGTCAAGGCGTCATTCCGGGCCCACCAGTCACATGTGCACTTCATTTCTTGCCCTGCCTGCAGCACTTTGCACTTGCCTGCAGCCTTCTTCAGCCCTACTACACCATCCTTACGCCCGTCCAAGCTACGGAAGTCGAGGTAAGGTTCTTTTGGTGTTTTTGGCCCCCACGCGAGTACATCCAGCTTGGGGTGTAGCAGTGTCCACCGCCTATTCTAGCCCTCACAACTCCTGCTAAAATGATGTAAATTTGGGGGTAAGCCAAAGCCAATCCTGCACGGATTAATTTTTTTCTTTCCTTCTGCCCACCTGCAATGTCATGTCGAGACGACAAGAGGTGCGTGTCCCAGCAAAATGTAGACAGTAAGCCTACTTTCTAGTTATCATAGTAGTCCCTTGGAGTGAATTGTTGTGGACATAGTTTCTGAGTGGCCACCAGAGGGCATGTTTTCAAGTTAGACATACCCAGCATGCCTCTTGCTCACTCCTAGACCTGCAGCCTTCCAGTTAACAGCTTCCCTCCTAGACAGGCTTGGGCACACCTCACACTGCCCACTGTGAACCCCATTATTCCAATAAAGAAGAAGCTAGTCAACGGCGTATATCTCTCCTACCTCTACGCTATCTGACAAGTTGCTAGACCAGCCCAATAGACAGATAAAACAAATGAAATTACAACAGTTTACGAATATATATTTAATAGCACTAAATGCACTCCTATTACATCATTCACACAACATAAGATATAACACGACCATAAAATGCACAGTCCTCAACACTGTATTAACAACTTCACGCACACAATAATTATATACATATTTCATTCCAACAAAGCTGACTGAAATAATGTACAACACTTTGTAATAAAGCATTAAACTTATTATAACCATGTACACTCACGTTCGGTGAAGCACAATAACAACTTCACATTAAAATAAACATACCATTAAAACGTTTGCAATATATAAACATAAACAAAAGTTCCATTGACTTTATATTTGTACACCTAGACAAAACGTACATAAATATATCTGTACGTGCAAGAACATTAGCTGCACGACACTCCCAAATGCATTACTCCAGCCCACGTTGAGAACATACACCATACTAACGGCTTCGATACATCCTTCTACGAAATACACACAATTCTACACATCCACAAAGATGCTTATACTACAATGGTAATACCCCGACATACTCACTCATACTTGTACATAAATATCCACTACACATATGTTAACAGATACAAACACAGGCGCTGTGACTCGATCCTTGCCACCACAAATAGGTGAGTACACATACACTTATATTATATACCAATCTTAAAGAATCATGCCCTTATTTTATCACAATAACATATATATTTATTAACATACATACATTCCGTATACTCTTCTATATGTTAACCCATAATTATATTCATCAACACCCACATGTACCAGTAAACACACCTACCCAGTATAGACATACCCATATGAAGGTTACATGTCCTTATAACAGGCACCCTACATTACACTGTGATACACACCTCCCCCTCCTCATATATTCCTATGCCACGGAACCCCTGCTAAAACCCGACACCCCACTCTTCCCAACTCAACTGGAGCCCAGTACCCCCAGGCACGGGCTCCACCATAGTCATAATGCTAAAAATTCCCCTACACTAATACCCAAATATCCCCTCGGGAAACTCTTCCCCAGTGTACTGCCATTCAACAATTTATTCCTGCATATTGTTTTACAAAACGTCGCTGCCAGGATACGATGTCTTACATCCATATTCCCTCCCTCATCATGAAACTCCTACATGGTATAAATATAATCAACAACATACGCCGCAGCTCTCGGTCATGTCTAAACTCAATGCCCTCAATACTGAAACATTCCTACTACCTGTAACCATAATTAACACACGAGCGAACCAGCAACTCTTCATAACACCCACAGAAGTACACTAAATGAAATGCAGTGTCATCATCCCCACATACTCTACAAGATTCATTCCTCACCACTTTCCGATACAATAACAACACTAGCAGGGAGAATTCCATGTAAAAACTTATACATAACCTCTCGTTCCCTCGGAGGGATGCATAACTTCTCAAGCTTACTCCCAATGCTCCCCCAATCATACATAGGATATGATACTACAGAAGCCCTTGTGTCTCCCATCAACACGTTATACAACACCCTAATCTTAAGGTGTCTCGGCTCCCCCACAGACATCACCCTCAACAGCCGCAAACTGTCTTTGGATCAGTGCCTCTAAAAGTATTAATTAACATACCATACACTAGCTCTCGACATCTCTTTTTAAATGAACCTGCATGCACCACTACCCTTTTAAACAAACGCACAAAACTCTTTTACGGAGATCGAATAACCCCGTGGTCACGTCACTCCTCAACCATTCACAATTTGAGGACCACAAGAACCGAAAAATCCTACCTTGAATACTTTGTATCAGTACATTAGTTAAAGGATATACGTTGGCGACATAACATGCCTTACTATACACGAGAGCATTTACAGTAATGACCCTCTGCAATAGTGATAAGTGATAAGGCCGGATTCCCTGTAATCGATTAAATATGCCATTCTCCACTCTCTCCGAATTTACTGCCCACGCGTTCTCTCTATCACCTGCATACACTATCCCACATATCTTTAAAGACCCCTCCACATTCACTATTATTGAGCATCCCCAATTCCTACTGTGAACCCACTCACCAAGACCTAAGATTTTAGATATATCGAAGTTCACATGCATACATGACGCCTTCCCAAACGTCTCAACTACCCCTTCTAGCGCTTGAAGATTAGTATGCTTGTTCATTAATAATGTCGTGTCACCCACATATCCCACAATTACTGGAAAAACTCTCCTACCCACACTCAGCATCCTACCAAAAACTCTGCCCCTCACCATCCTATAGAACGAGTCGTGCACACATGCGAAATATCTGAAACAATGGACAACCCTGCCTCAAACCCCTACCCATGAGTACAGCCCCGCCTAATCTACCGTTAACTTGAACTCTAGCCATTGCTCCACAGTTCAATGTATCCACCCACCTCATTATTTCCTCTCCTAACCCCTGCTTAAGTAGGATATAATGCCTCGTTTCCTTTCCACCGAATCATATGCTCCTTTCCAGTCAAAGGCAAATAATGCTCCCTTCCTCCCCTTCTCTTGCATTGCATTCACAAAATCAAAAAGAACTGAATGTCCCGCCAACATGGATCTACCCGGAATACCATATTGTCCTGATGAAACAATACGACCCCTACACACTTTATTTGATTGCCCAATACCTTGGCAAAGAGTTTATAATCAGCGCACAAAAGTGAAATAGCACGATAATCACAGATACCCACCTGCTTCTCACCCTTTGGACTACCATCACGACCGCCGTCGACTGTACAGACTCCAATCTTTCCACATTTTTCATTGCATTCATTAGACGCACCAAAAACCCTCGCAATAATTCCCAATGCTTGACAAAAAATTCAACCAGATACCATCCAATCCCGGAAATTTACCCGTTGACATTGTGGATAGAGCCCTAAAAATTTCCTCCTCCTTAATAGCTCCCCCCAACGCTATTTTTCCCTTCTCCTTAAGATTACACGATATTCCCTCACAAACGTCGGACACAACGCTTTCCTCCACTACCTTCTTTTCTTAATACTATTCATACCACCTGTACACAAAAACACCCATCGCATAAGTGGTTTGTAGGACTTTTCCATCCCTGAAACCCAGGACATCACAATGTACCTCTATACATGGAATAGTAGTCGCCTGCCTCCGCTGCTGCTGTGCCCGTAACACATAGGCGGGTTTGCCTCCTCATAACACTTTCTCCACAGCTGCCTGTACCCTGCACTGCATCATTCTACTCATTATGCAAGCCAGTAATTAAGGACTTCAAACCCTTCATTTCATCCTTACTGTACACCCCTTTTGCCGCCCCTTACCAATGGTATTGACACTATCTATCCTCATAATAATTCAGTAACCCGTATTTCATATTATTAAGCCTCCTACCTTCCCCCACATAAAACATAGGGATCGCAGGTTCCGCCACCTCATCCCACCAACACACCAATCCCTCATCCCACCAACACACCAATCCCTCATCCCACCAACACACCAATCCCTCATCACACACCCCATGTTTATTTACCTCCCACCACCTCTCAAAACCCACAACCACTTCCTCGTCCATTAAAACCCTAGTATTTAATTTCAAGTAACCACTATGCCTCATAGCAAAAGTATCCCACCCCACCTCTGTGAGAACTGCCTGATCAGAAAAGGCAGCTGTCACGGTGCTAACCGAATGTACTGTAACAGAGGACGTAGCATAAATTTTATCTAGTCTTGCCCCATATTCTCTCGTCACAAACGTGTTAGCCAGTACCGCCTCAATCATGCAACACATCACACAAGTGCACATCACGTAACAACTCAGGCAACACAGGGAAATAATGCCCCGCCATCCCCCTGGGGTTGCAATCTTTTTCCTAACCTCACAATTCCAGTCCCTTCTCACAAATAATAAGGCGGGCAATGACCTAAGGAAAAATACTAAATCTTCCCTAATAAAAGTATTTTTAATCCTCACATCTCCATCCACTGGCGCATGCACACATATGAAAGATACAGGGAAGGTCTGCCAAGTACCATCCACACGTATAACACATCCATCCCCCTCCATTTTTACTAAGGTGATACATAAAGGGGCATGACTTACCCACTAAGAGGGCCACACCCCCTTTTAAACGAACAGTAGGCAAAGCATACACCACGTAACTGGGGATTTCCAGATCCCCTACATCTTGCAAAAAAACTACATCCACCCTATACCTCCCAATAAACCCCACAAACTAGTGCCTCTTTGCTACCACACATAGTCTATTAACAGTCCCCTGTTACCAACTTTACAATTTATCATAAGCCCTGTTTTCGTGGTCTCTTTGGCACTGTGTTGTTTGTTCCTCACAGCCTCAGAACCAATGCCATTTCTACCCATGACTTTTTACCAGGCCGTTGGGCTGGAGTTAAATCATCATCAGAATCCGATGCTATCGCTGCGCATTTCTGGGCTCTTGTGTCCATCACACACATTTCAATCGATGCCTCCCGATGCACATCCACATGCACCTCCAAAACACTTATATTCCCCTCTGACTAATCATTCAGTACTGGAACAAGGGATGGTTCCGCAGTCCTCACAGAAGCCTTTTCACACGATGGGGTCTTATTCCTCTCTTCAATTATCAGTGACACCCCGTCCACCTGGGGAAAAAATATATCTATTAAAGCTTTTTCCAGCTCTTCCACCAATGCTGCATCCTCTGACTCTGTGCTCATATTCCATCATTCGACACTATAAGATGCGCCTCTGTCTCTTCCCTCCCATGGTTTGCCGCATCCACCATTACACTACTCTACGATTCTGTGTTGTTGGTTTCACAGTCTTCATGGAACATGCCACATGGCCTTGATGCTCTTTCCTTCTCTGAAAGGTCCGTCCTGTACACTGTTGTCGAGGGCACTCGCAAATCCGACCCGTGCGCTGCTGTCCAGCATATGACACCAGCACCTGCGATCGGAAGTCGGGCGGGATTACATATAACGGCACGGGGTGCCTTAACGTCATCTTGAGAGAGTACCTCCCTTTCAGTAACCCAGCGTATAAACAACAGTCACCCATGTCTCTTGTTGGGTCACATGTATAGTTCCAAATTTAGAGAACACCTGAATTTGATCCATGTGTAGCACTTTGATACGTCAATTAGACGCACTCTAACGTCGTCATTAACTTCCAATATTATACCTTGATATTTGTCAACGACCTCCTCATACATCTGGGGTGACAGGAACATCACAAACAAGCGGGTGGTCTCATTCAGTGCTACACCATAAAGCTCCTCATCGTCTATCTCATATGTGTTCTTGATGATGGCTGGTAACATCACATTTGACACATTGGGTGTTATGGCCCCCTTCAGTAGCTCTATGCCCACTGCATTCACACTCCTTCTCAGACCCGCTGCCATGGTGTTCACTGACCAACCACACAGGTGAAAGTGTTGGGGAGCTCCAGTCACTCGTCCACCCCTACTGCTGTCAAGGCGGCGAATGAATAAAAATATTAACTCAAATGCTGGGCAACATTTCTGAAGCTCACATAAAAACAATGTTGATTTCATTGATAACTGGAAAATGTTAACATGTCCAATGATTTTACACTAAGCTTTGATGTCACGGCGTTGTTCACAAGAGCTCCTGTTTCCGATTTGCTATCTTAATTGGAAGAAGAATTAGATCAGTTCTCCATGCCTTTTGATAAGAATACCATTACTGAGCTGATTAAGTTGTGTGTAGTTGATTGCAAGTTTGAGTTTGAAGGGACATACTATGCTCAAAGGCAGGGAATGGCTATGGGAAATTCATTGTCTCCCCTATTGAGCAATCTGTATGTGGAGTTCTTCGGAGGCTGATGAAAGACAGCCTTCCTGTGAAGCTAAATGGTTCTTAATGCTTTGGTGTCATATATATATATATATATATATATATATATATATATATATATATATATATATATATATATATATATATATATATATATAACAGTTGTACCTCGGTATACATTCGCTTTGGAATAAGTCCAACTTGGTATACGTCCTGTTTAGACGCGAAATTTTTTGTTTGGTATTCGACCTTTGTTTGGAATACGACTCGCGTGCTAGAACTTGTATCAAAATCAAATCAAAATCAAAATGTTTATTTCCTTGTAAAGCTTACAATGTGTGGTTTACATGTTATAAAATATTAATTACAAAGAAGGCCACTATCATGCCTAGGCATTTCTGCAGACTAATACTAATTCTTATAAATTATTAGGAATTTTATGTTTACAGTCATTTGGGTGCCCGCTAGCGTCAGTACGCCAGTTGCTTCCATTCATTGAACAACCCACGCTGTAACTTTGTGAATTTTCACTTGATTTTGTGTTTTTTTCGTATAAATTTTTAGTAAATTCATTAACCATGAGTTCTAAGAAAGTTATTGAGAAGAGGCAAACAACGAAGAAAATGGTTAGGATCACCATGGAGGTGAAAAATTAAAGAGATTGTTGAAAAGTATGAAGGTGGTGCTTCGTATCCGGGACTTGGCTGCTGCATACCATATGCAGAGAACAACGGTATCTACGATTGTAAAAAACAAAGATGTTATTAAATCGGCTTACGTTGCGAAGGGGGTGAAATCGATTACCAAACAAAGATCAGGGACGTAGATGAATGGTTCACAAAACCGACGAGTTAGTAAATTAGACACTTATGCAACACTTGGGTATCTTTATTGAGGAAACGTTTCGCCACACAGTGGCTTCATCAGTCCATACAAAGGAGAATCATGAAGAACAGGAGGAGTTTGAGGTGGTCAGTCCCTCAACCTTGAGTCGATGTTGTCAGTCCATCAATCTTGAATAGAATACAGAATATCTGCGAAGAGGTAGCTTATATACTGTAGGCAGGAGAGGTGCAGCAGTCGTAGGAGGTGTCACATTTGACCAATGTGGAAGTAGGTCGTGCCCAAGGGTTAGGCAAGCGAAGAATTCCCTGTATTAAGATACCAAGATGTTGATGTGTCAGACAGGATGTAGATGAATGGTTCAGAAAACCGACGAGTTGGTAAATTAGACACATATGCAACACTTGGGTATCTTTATTGAGGAAACGTTTCACCACAGGGAATTCTTCTCTTGCCTAACCCTTGGGCAACACCTACTTCCACATTGGTCAAATGTGACACCTCCTACGACTGCTGCACCTCTCCTGCCTACAGTATATAAGCTACCTCTTCGCAGATATTCTGTATTCTATTCAAGATTGATGGACTGACAACATCGACTCAAGGTTGAGCGACTGACCACCTCAAACTCCTCCTGTTCTTCATGATTCTCCTTTGTATGGACTGATGAAGCCACTATGTGGCGAAACGTTTCCTCAATAAAGATACCCAAGTGTTGCATATGTGTCTAATTTACCAAAGATCAGGGACATTAGACCATGTTGAAAAATTGCTTTTGATCTGGATAACAGAAAAATAGTGTGCCGGCGATAGCGTATCAGAGGCAATGATTTGCGAAAAGGCAAAACTGATGCATGCCGATCTTCTGAAAAACAAGGCAAGAACGAGCCAAGAAAGTGAAGTGTTTAAAGCCAGCCATGGCTGGTTTGATAATTTTAAGAAGAGGACTGGCATTCACAGTGTTGTGAGGAATGGAGAGGGAGCCAGTGCTGATAAAGATGCCGCCAATGATTTTGTTACAGAGTTTGGGGAATTTGTGGTGGCTGAGGGTTTTGTTCCCCAACAAGTTTTTAATTGTGACGAAACAGATCTGTTTTGGAAGAAAATGACTAACAGGACCTATATTACACAAGAGGAGAAGACATTACCAGGACACAAGCAATGAAGGATAGGTTAACTCTCTTGTTCTGTGCCAATGCAAGTGGGGATTGCAAACTGAAGCATCTACTGATCTACCACTCTGAAAATCAGAGGACCTTCAAAAACCATAACGTGCAGAAAACTCAGTTATCTGTGATGTGGAGGTCAAACAGCAAGGCTTGGGTAACCAGAGACTATTTCAGTGAATTGTTTAATGTTGTGTTTGAGCCAAGTGTAAAAAGTTATTTAGAGGAGAAAAACCTGCCTCTGAAGGCCCTCCTCATAATGGACAATGCTCCAGTTCACCCTCCAAATTTGCAGGACTATGTGCTGCCAGAGTTTGACTTTATCACTGTAAAGTTTCTCCCCCCTAACACGACTCCTCTCATTCAGCCCGTGGATCAGCAGGTCATCAGTAATTTCAAGAAACTCTACACTAAAGCACTATTCCAGAGGTGTTTTGAAGTGACCTCTGGCACAGAATTAACCCTGAGAGATGACATTTTATTGTGGCAACGTTTCGCTCTCCAGGAGCTTTTTCAAGCCGTTACAAACGATATATGGACACAGATGGTATATATATACTCTCCAAGTGAGGTGTAATACTAGTGGTAGTAGAAGTAGTAGTGATATAAGTCGTAGTAGTAGTAGTAATACAATAAGGTAGAACAATCAATTTTGCACATGAGTAAAAGGTGATAAAACAATTACATGGGTAGTATAAAATAGGTAGACAAATATTTCTTCTGGAGGTTGGAATAGAGAAGGCCTGTAGGAGTGTTCCACATCTACGATGTGCTTGTGTTGAATTAGCAGGAAAGACTATGTGATGGTAGGGTTCACTGTTTTCAGGAGGATTCTTGCTAAGACTTCAGAGATCTCTGAAGTCTTAGCAAGAATCCTCCTGAAAACAGATTATCATACATAGCAGCATATGTGTAGAGAACCTAGGATAACCCAAAAAGTCAGACAGAGTGACTTATTTCCATTGGGGTCCTTTTTATACCTTAATATTATACATTGTAGGATATATATGTTATATTATAAAGGATATATGTATACTAGAAATAAAGTAAAAAGAGTTATTTACATATATATGTGTGTTAGCTAAAAAAATAAAAAATCATTCTCCTCCCTTTCTGTCGCTACATTCATTAGGTAGCTTTTGGCTCTCTTCGTGAACTGGCTCATGCTATGACTGGCTTTGACATGTGCAGGCAGTCTGTTCCATTCCTTTATTGCTGTACAATAAAAGGTGTTTGAAGCCGGGCCAGTGACTGTGGGTACTACAAAGTTGTGCTCCCTTACCCTAGTACTATAACTGCTTTGGTTCCCAGCCTTGACAAAATTAGCAGCAAGATATTCTGGACACTGTTTGTGAGCAATTTTATAAACTTGATTTAATTTAAGTTGTTTTACTCTGTCTTCAATATTCAGCATATCCAAAAGTTGTAATTCATTCTGGCCTACATGCTCTCTTGGACCCAGGTCCAGGATGAATGTTACCATTTTGTTCTGGGTGATTTGCAGTTTATCTTTCAGTTTTTTTGTCAAGGCAGAGTACCATGAAGAGCAAGCGTAGTCCATATGACATTGTATAAGGGCTAGACATAGGGTCCTGCGAGCCTCAGTAGGTAGACACTGTGCTTGTCTGTACAGGAACTTCAGTCTGGCATTCACTTTCTTAACTACACTGTTCCCTATCAATTCTCCTGACATGCATGGGTCAAAGGGGATTCCCAGATATTTTACTGAGGAAACTGAAGTGATGGATTCCCCATTACATCGGACATTAAAATTATTTAACCTGCTAAGTTTATATTTCGTGCCAAAGAGTATGGCTTCTGTTTTCCCGAGGTGTAACGATAACTTGTTGTCTACTAACCATTTGCTTCAGGACTCCAGTTCCAGTGTTAATACATTAGCTATATATTGTGGGTCTTTACCTGATACTAACAGAGCACTGTCATCCGCATACAGTAGGAGTTTGCACTTGACATATATATATATATATATATTATATATATGTCGTGCCGATTAGGTAAAACTTGCTATTTTGGCTTAAATAGCAACGCTCACCTTGCCATATAAGACAAGTGAAAATTTGTGTATGCAATAATTTCGCCAAAATCATTCTGAACATAACGAAAAAAATATATTTCATTGTGTTTGTTTATTATTAAATTAATGTTAACGTATCTAAAACATATTTAGTTGGGTTAGGCTAAATTAAATTGCGCTTGTTGTACAAAGGTTAGGTAGGTTTTCAAAGTTTCTCTTGGTACAAAATTATAAATTCTTACATTAACATTATATATATATATATATATATATATATATATATATATATATATATATATATATATATATATATATATATATATATATATATATATATATATATATATATATGCAAGAAAACCACTATGAAAAATAGAAGAATTCCAAGCGCTTTCGTGACAACTCACATTATCAACTCACATTATCAAGGAACTATAGTTCCTTGATAATGTGAGTTGTCACAAGCTTGGAATTCTTCTATTTTTCATAGTGGTTTTCTTGCATATTTTGATATCACCTGTTTACTGTGATCTTTTTGCATATATATATATATATATATATATATATATATATATATATATATATATATATGTCGTGCCGATTAGGTAAAACTGGTCAATTAGCAAGAACTCATTTTAAATTAAGTCCTTTCTAAAATTTTCTCTTATACGTTTAAATATATATTTTTTTCATTTATGTTAATGTAAAAATTTATAATTTTGTACCAAGAGAAACTTTGAAAACCTACCTAACCTTATTACAACAAACGCAATTTAATTTAGCCTAACCCAACTAAATATATTTAAGATACGTTAACATTAATTTAATAATAAACAAACACAATGAAATATATTTTTTCGTTAGGTTCAGAATGATTTTGCGAAATTATTGCATACACAAATTTTCGCTTGTCTTATATGGCAAGGAGAGCGTTGCTATTTAAGCCAAAATCGCAAGTTTTACCTAATCGAATTATAGTAGTTAGACTGTTGGGTTTAGTCCTGACTCTTTCTACTTAGCTCTTCCTCTCACCGGCTATTCTTTCTGTCCCCACTTTCCCTCGCCCCTAGTGGGTCTTACCTGAAGTCTTAACTAATAATAACTAATGGCATATATATATATATATATATATATATATATATATATATATATATATATATATATATATATATATATATATATATATATATATGTCGTCCGATTAGTAAAACTTGCGATTTTGGCTTAAATAGCAACGCTCACCTTGCCATATAAGACAAGTGAAAATTTTGTATGCAATAATTTCCAAAATCATTCTGAACAAAACGAAAAATATATTTCATTGTGTTTGTTATTATTAAATTAATGTTAACGTATCTAAAATATATTTAGTTGGGTTAGGCTAAATTAAATTGCTTGTTGTAATAAGGTTAGGTAGGTTTTCAAAGTTTCTCTTGGTACAAAATTATAAATTCTTACATTAACATAAATGAAAAATATATCTTTAAACGTATAAGAAAATTTTAGAAAGGACTTAATTTTAGATGAGTTCTTGCTAATTGACCAGTTTTACCTAATCGGCACGACATATACAGCGGTCCTCGGTTTCGCCGAAAATTCGTTCCAGAATGCTGCTCAATGCCATTACCGAACGAATTACTTCCTTAAGAAATAATGTCACGTAGGTTAGTCTATTTCAGACCCCAAAATACACTTGCAACAGCACTTAGGAAAATACACTTACATAAATGTTCGAGTTTGAGATGCACGAAAACCGAGGGACACTGTATATATATATATATATATATATATATATATATATATATATATATATATATATATATATATATATATATATATATATATGTCGTGCCGATTAGGTAAAACTGGTCAATTAGCAAGAACTCATCTAAAATTAAGTCCTTTCTAAAATTTTCTCTTATACGTTTAAAGATATATTTTTTCATTTATGTTAATGTAAGAATTTATAATTTTGTACCAAGAGAAACTTTGAAAACCTACCTAACCTTATTACAACAAACGCAATTTAATTTAGCCTAACCCAACTAAATATATTTTAGATACGTTAACATTAATTTAATAATAAACAAACACAATGAAATATATTTTTTCGTTAGGTTCAGAATGATTTTTGCGAAATTATTGCATACACAAAATTTCGCTTGTCTTATATGGAAAGAAGAGCGTTGCTATTTAAGCGAAAATCGCAAGTTTTACCTAATCGGCACGACATATATATATATATATATATATATATATATATATATATATATATATATATATATATATATATATATATATATATATATATATATATATATATATATATGTCGTGCCGATTAGTAAACTGGTCAATTAGCAAGAACTCATCTAAAATTAAGTCCTTTCTAAAATTTTCTCTTATACGTTTAAAGATATATTTTTTCATTTATGTTAATGTAAGAATTTATAATTTTGTACCAAGAGAAACTTTGAAAACCTACCTAACCTTATTACAACAAGCGCAATTTAATTTAGCCTAACCCAACTAAATGTATTTTAGATACGTTAACATTAAATTAATAATAAACAAACACAATGAAATATATTTTTTCGTTATGTTCAGAATGATTTTGGCGAAATTATTGCATACACAAATTTTCACTTGTCTTATATGGCAAGGTGAGCGTTGCTATTTAAGCCAAAATCGCAAGTTTTACCTAATCGGCACGACATATATATATATATATATATATATATATATATATATATATATATATATATATATATATATATATATATATATATATATATATATATATATATATATATATAATTATATATATGTTATATATATATGTTCGTTGTTGTCTGCCATTAGGTAATTAAAATAGCAACATTTATGTATGCAATAATTTCTCAAAATCATTCTGAACCTAACGAAAAATATATTTCATTGTGTTTGCATATTATAAATTAATGTTAACGTATCTAATATATTTAGTTGGGTTAGGCTAAATAAATTGTGCTTGTTGAATAGGCAGGTGTTTCAAGTTCTCTTGGACAAATATAAATTTTACATTAACATAAATGAAAAATATATCTTTAAACGTATAGGAGAAAATTTTAGAAAGGACTTAATTTAAATGAGTTCTTGCTAATAGCAGTTTTTTATAATAACGACATATATATATATATATATATATATATATATATATATATATATATATATATATATGTCGATGCCGATTAGGTAAAACTGGTCAATTAAGCAAGAACTCATCTAAAATTAAGTCCTTTCTAAAATTTTCTCTTATACGTTTAAAGATATATTTTTTCATTTATGTTAATGTAAAAATTTATAATTTTGTACCAAGAGAAACTTTGAAAACCTACCTAACCTTATTACAACAAGCACAATTTAATTTAGCCTAACCCAACTAAATATATTTTAGATACGTTAACATTAATTTAATAATAAACAAACACAATGAAATATATTTTTTCTTTATGTTCAGAATGATTTTACGAAATTATTGCATACACAAATTTTCACTTGTCTTATATGGCAAAATGAGCGTTGCTATTTAAGCCAAAATCGCAAGTTTTACCAATATATTATTATAATATATATATATATATATATATATATATATATATATATATATATATATATATATATATATATATATATATATATATATATATATATATATGCAAGAAAACCACTATGAAAAATAGAAGAATTCCAAGCGCTTTCGTGACTACTCACATTATATATATATATATATATATATATATATATATATATATATATATATATATATATATACATGATGCCCTGTATCTCCTCACAAGGTGTCTTACTATGCTAAGACTCACTTACTTCTTGAGGTGTGCATCCTCTTTTGACAACCCAACACTTAACGAGTATGACGCACACCTGAGATCAACCTTTAAGAAGGCACTGAATATGTCACTAGATGATCGGCAATGGGAGCAGGCAACCCTCACAGTGCGACTAGGAGGTATGGGGGTGCGCAAAGCAACGCAGGTAGCTTTACCTGCATTTCTGTCATCGTGTTTGGCCTCCTGTGGATTAGTCAAGAAGATTGTCCCCGAACGCTTGAGAGGTGTGGTGGGAGCTCAGGATCCCAGGTTCATTGAAGCAGCCGAGCGATGGGACATCCTGGCAGACTTTTCCAGTAGACCAGCTCCTCCCAAAGAGCACAAACAGTCCCACTGGGACAAACCGATCATGGAAAAAATTGCCAACAAAATGCTCACCAACGCTTCAGGAAAGGACAAAGCTCGTCTCCAAGCGGTGAAGGCACCACACTCAGGAGATTTCATTCTAGCTGTTCCCAATTCCTCCCTGTGGACTCGACTCGACCCACAGGCAATTCGGATTGGTGTTGCTCTTCGCCTAGCCGCCCCCATACTCATCGAACATAGGTTTATTTGCGGCAGGGCGAAGGCCGATCAATTCGGACTTCATGGTCTCGTGTGTCACACATCAGAAGGGAAGTATGCTAGACATGAGGAGGTCAACGACATCATAAAGAGAAGCATCGTCATGACCCGTTGCCCAGCTCAACGAGAACCCCAAGTGCAGAGGTCTGATGGAAGTCAAAAGCGTCCTGATGGAGCCACTATGCTACCCTGGAAGGCTGGTAAGAAGATTGCTTGGGACTACACCTGTGCTGCCACAATGGCAGACACCTACTTGCCATACTCCGCAGCCGAAGGGGGTGGAGCTGCCAGCCACAGGGAGACCCAGAAGACTCGCAAATATGAAGGCCTTCCCCCTTGCTATAACTTCATCCCAATAGGGTCGGAGACCCTTGGAGCGTGGGGCAAATGTGCTCTAAAGTTTCTCAAAGAGCTGGGTGAGAAACTCATCATAGAAACTATGGACAACAGGGCGAACAGCTTCCTCTTTCAGAGACTCAGTGTGACGATCCTGAGAGGAAATGCCTGCAGCGTTCTGGACACGCGGCCCACTGCCGGGGAGATGGACGAAGTATTTGACATGTAGCTCTGAGTTGTTATCTATGTTGTTTTACTCCCTATTGTATTCTTGTCAATGTATTTTATCAATGTATTTTGTCTTGAAATAAGGTTTATATATAAAAGATGGGGTGGTAGGGGGAAGTGGAATATTCAAATGGCTTCAGAAATAATTCTAAATATTCTTCATTGAAGCCTTTTTATCCACTTCTCCGAGGCAATGGGTCCCAAAATTTACACCAGAGGTGGACCCGATCATATATACTATATATATATATATATATATATATATATATATATATATATATATATATATATATATATATATATATATATATATATATATATATATATATATATATATATATATATATATATATGGTGCTATTATTTAATAAATGTATGGAAGAGGGTAAGGTACCTAGGGATTGGCAGAGAGCGTGTATTGTTCCTTTGTATAAAGGCAAAGGGGACAAAAGAGTGTGCAAAAATTATAGGGAATAAGTCTGTTGAGTGTACCTGGTAAAGTGTATGGTAGAGTTATTATTGAAAGAATTAAGAGTAAAACAGAAAGCAGGATAGCAGATGAACAAGGGGCTTTAGGAAAGGTAGGGTGTGTAGACCAAGTGTTTACAGTGAAACATATAGGTGAACAGTATTTGGATAAGGGTAAAGATGTTTTTGTGGCATTTATGGATTTGGAAAAGGCGTATGATAGGGTGGATAGGGGGGCAATGTGGCAGATGTTGCAGGTGTATGGAATAGGAGGAAGGTTACTGAAGGCAGTGAAGAGTTTTTATGAGGATAGTGAGGCTCAGGTTAGAGTGTGTAGGAGGGAAGGGGACTATTTCCCAGTAAAAGTGGGCCTTAGACAAGGATGTGTGATGTCACCGTGGTTGTTCAATATATTTATAGATGGGGTTGTAAGAGAAGTGAATGCGAGGGTCTTGGCAAGAGGTGTTGGGCTAAAAGATAAAGAAGCAAATACAAAGTGGGAGTTGTCACAGTTGCTTTTTGCTGATGACACTGTGCTTTGGGAGATTCTGAAGAGAAGCTGCAGAGGTTGGTGGATGAATTTGGTAGGGTGTGTAAAAGAAGAAAATTGAAAGTGAATATAGGAAAGAGTAAGGTGATGAGGATAACAAAAAGAATAGGTGACGAAAGATTGGATATCAGATTGGAGGAGAGAGTATGGAGGAGGTGAATGTATTCAGATATTTGGGAGTGGACATGTCGGCGGATGGGTCTATGAAGGATGAGGTGAATCATAGAATTGATGAGGGAAAAGGGTGAGTGGAGCACTTCGAGTCTGTGGAGACAAAGAACCTTGTCCATGGAAGTAAAGAGGGAATGTATGAAAGTATAGTTATACCAACGCTCTTATATGGGTGTGAAGCATGGGTGATGAATGTTGCAACGAGGAGAAGGCTGGAGGCAGTGGAGATGTCATGTCTGAGGTCAATGTGTGGTGTGAATATAATGCAGAGAATTCGGAGTTTGGAAATTAGGAGGAGGTGCGGGATTACCAAAACGATTGTCCAGAGAGCTGAGGAGGGTTGTTGAGGTGGTTTGGACATGTAGAGAGAATGGAACGAGACAGAGTGACTTCGAGAGTGTATGGATCTGTAGTGGAGGGAAGGCGGGGTAGGGGTCGGCCTAGGAAAGGTTGGAGGGAGGGGTAAAGGAAGTTTTGTGTGCGAGGGCTTGGATTTCCAGCAAGCATGTGTGAGCGTATTTGATAGGAGTGAATGGAGGCATATGGTTTTAATACTTGACGTGCTGTTGGAGTGTGAGCAAAGTAACATTTATGAAGGGATTCAGGAAACCGGCAGGCCGGACTTGAGTTCTGGAGATGGGAAGTACAGTGCCGGCACTCTGAAGGAGGGGTGTAAATGTTGCAGTTTTATAACTGTAGTGTAAAGCACCCTTCTGGCAAGACAGTGATAGAGTGAATGATGATGAAAGTTTTTCTTTTTCGGGCCACCCTGCCTTGGTGGGAATCGGCCGATGTGTTAATAAAAAAAAAAAATATATATATATATATATATATATATATATATAGTATATATATACAGTACATGAGGTGTGAGAGATACATGTCTAGAACATATTGTTACATGTTTGTCTCTGATTATAATGCGAAAATCTCATCCAGCTCCTCAGAGCTGGGGCACGTGCCCAAAATACAGCATACATTACCCCTTTGAACAGCAGCGCTGAGTCGCTGGAACAGAAAACTAGCTGCCCTGGGATCTCTAGTTACCCTTGTTGAGTTTTTTTCCTAGATCCTTAAGGAATTTAGATGCACTCTTTCCTCATGAGCCAAGGGTTTCCGAGCCTATGGGAACAAACATATATTGATGGGCAAGTTCTCCATATTTTCTAGACTTTTGGGACTTCCTGAAGCTGGCGGCTCCCCCTCCTTCCTCCCTGGTGTATTGGAGATAGGTATCAGCCTAGGTAGATGCACATATGTAGTCCCACACCACCTGCTTGCCGTCTGTCTAGGCTTGAAGGGTGATACCATCTGGACACTTCTGGCTGCCATCAGATTTGCATAGTTGAGGTGGCTTCCTTCCGGCTGTTGTGAGGCTCCCCTTGATAATGTTATTAACCTCCTCATGTATTGCAATCTTTCCCTCGGATTTACGGCACGCAAGACCATGGTACCTGAATCGGTCTGCTGCTTCACTGCCACAAATACACCTGTGTTCGGCGAAAATAGGGGCGGCAAGTCGAAGGGCAACACCAATGCGGATGGTCTGTGGGTTGAGGCGTGTGCCAAGGCTGGAGTTGGGAACAGCCAACAGAAAGTCCCTTGCATGAGGAGCTCTCACTGCCAGGAGGCGGGCTCTATCCTTCCCTGACACACTCTGAAGCATTGTTGAGGCTATATTCTCTACTATTGGGCCATCCCAGAGTGGCTGATTGTAATTGTTGGGGAGAGCAGGTCTGGCTTCAGAGCCCGTTAGATTATCCCAGATCCTGGCTCCGTCAATGAACTTTTGGTCATGGACTTCAGTCTTGTCCCTAAGATGTTCCGGGAGAATTGCTGATACAAGCCCTCTGGATGCAATGCACGAGGTCAGAAAAGCAGGTAGCGCAATCTGTGATGACTTGCGGACACCAATGCCTCCTAGTCTGACTGGAAGTGTAGCTTGGTTCCACTGCTGGTCTTCTAGAGTAAGGTTAAGTACTTTCGTAAAAATCTGCCTCAGGATACTGTCATATTCGTGCAGTATAGGGTTATCATGTGAAGGTACACATCTTAGGAAATATGTCAACCTTGGCAGACACAAGCACTTTGTGAGAAGGTACAAGGCATCGTGGGTGTCAAGATTGCCTATTCGTTGTTCCATTCTCCTCATCTCTTCCAGTTTCTTCCTGAGAAATGTGTCAATGGCATCGCTTCCCAGAGGTGCTCCAAGCAAGACGTTATTTGTGGAGGCAATGACTGTTGCTCCTGGTAGTTTTGATCTCACTGTATCTATCACTTGTTGACTGACTGAGATGATTTCACATTTGGATGGATTCAGGATGAGACCCATTTCCTGTCCCCGTGTCATCACATGTGTAAAATCATCTAGAAGGGACTCTTTTGTACCTGCTAGTGTTCCATCATCCAGGAACTAGATGTTTAGCTCACTGACCAGTCTGATTGGGATTTCCCTAACCGCTATGCAAAAGAGAAATTGTGCCAGAGGGTCCCCTTGCTGGACACCCTCTGATGATGTGATTTCATGCTCTCCAAACAGGAGCATTGATTCCTTGTTATATCCAGCTGAAACAAAAGGGAAGAGACCAAGGAAATGTTCTTGTACAGCTGCTAATACCACGTCTCTTTTCAGGAGATTAAATGCATTCTTGAAATCTAATTTTACCACTGCATTGTCCTCAGGCAGGTTGTTGATATACGCCCTTGTTGCATGAACCGCTACTTCACTTTCTTGAGAGACCCCAAAGTCAAGCAGGTTTGGTTGAAGCATGATGGCTGCCTCTGAGAGAATACTTCGGACAGCAGCTTTGGAAACGAGGCGGCGAAAATTTTTCCCCACTGCAATTAGCCTAATTCCCCCATCCTTCTTTTTAAGGGCACAAAGTGATGCACCAAAGAAGAAAGGATTAATTTCGTCAGGAATCAGACCAGCTAAGGAATTGTTGACTAACCTTGGGATCTCTGAAAGCAGTGTCTCTGCAATCTCCCCGATAACTGGATTAACCATTTCCTTAAAATGCTGTGGCCTTATTCCAGTGTAGCCCCAGTAGAACCGGATGGGAACAACATTATTGCTTTGTAAATGTCAGAGTCTTCCACAATCAATGGTTTTACAGTAGGGACAGAGGTGTTGAAACTGTTGGTGGCCCTGGTTTCCCTGGCAGGGCGTTTTCCTCTAAGTGCTTCAGCAGTGTCAGCATCCCAGGGGGCAACTGTATCTTCACTAGTAATAATTCTAATTTTCCCCACTGTGTTGCCCTCTTCAATTTTCTTGTTCACCTGGACTCTGATATATATATATATATATATATATATATATATATATATATATATATATATATATATATATATATATATATATATATATATATATATATATATATATATATATATATATATATATATATATATATATATATATATATATATATATATATATATATATATATATATATATATATATATATATATATATATATATATATATATATATATACATATATGTATATACATTTTTGTCCAGTAGGCCAAATTCGGCAGATAATCTGAACTGGTGAATTTAGCCTAAAAAGTAATTGACATTTCTGCCACTTAAGTATAAAATTTATGCCTTAAATCTCTGAAAGTTAATCTGAACATATAGAAAAAAATATATGTCGTTGATTTTTCTACTAATAAATAAATTTAAACTTCTTTTATGATATATTAATATTATTTGGCTAAAAAATATCGATAGGTTGAGGAGTTTGAATAACCTGAAGGCACATGCACATCTGAATGTAAAGAGTTTTCTGGGAGTAAGAAGTAGTATGAAGGTTTACTTGTATCTTACTTTTTTATGAGACAAAGAAAAGACACCAGCAATCCTTGCATCATGTGTAGGCAGTAAGTTGTAAGACTGTCGTCATCCATGTTACTGCCTACACAAACATTAATTCATACATTACACACATGCATTATAAATATAAAGAGTAATTTAAGTAAATACCTCCTTTGTTGAGGACAAATGACTCCAGGGCGTAGACATTTATTGGCATGGCCAGCGTCCCTTTCATTCCTTGGCAGTATTGACGAACTTCACTCCATGATAGTGCCCTTATGCTCAGATAAAAGCACTCATCTAGTACTCGTTGGTAAGGGTACGGACAGCACGTCTCTGCAACGTTATCAGTTGTATTAATATATATGATTATCTTTAACGCATTATAATAATTTAAACATTCTTTGACAAGTTCATTAGTGTTCTAAGATTTCTGTTCTTGTAATTTAAAATCAATTGATGATCAAACATTTAAAAGAGTTAAAGAGAAGATGGTAGATATTATTCTTTTGTAATTTGCTCAACATATTGGTTATCTGATTAAAAAATATTTAGTTGAAATTATGTACATTTATTGAATGAAAACTATTATTGAGTGAAGTAAAATTCGGTGAGGAAGATCTTGAAATGAAAACATGTGGTCTAAAGTTTTGTAATACGACTGATGACCAAAGACAACAATAAATTTGCTGCTTCTTTAAAAAAAATATTTACCATCTTCTCAATTGCTGAAACTAAATCTGAAGTCAGAATTAAATCATCACTTTAGATATTGGCATCATATGTTACATGTTTTACCTGACTACGCCTCTGAGGAAGCCTTGCAGCTGTCTGCTTAAATACATAAGAATGAATAATATTGGTAGAATTACCGACAATATGTTAAGTAAAAGGACACAATTGCAACTAACGTGACATTTTACTTAACATAAGAATGAGTCCGACACATCGCGCCTGGTTGTACGACATTGTCGGAGAGCATCAGCTGAACTCTGGCTGTCCCATTGTTCAGACATCTTTACAAATCCTATTCATTGAGTACAATTGTGTTTATTTTTCTTAAATTGCATTTCTCTGCCATATACACTTATCCATATTTAGATTCGTCTGCATTTGCTTTATTATATTAAATCTCTGTTTCAGATAAACAAGAGCTGACGAGGATGCCTGAACAATGTAGACATCCATTGCTATATATGTGCCACTTATATACCACGTGATTAACGAACAAAAAATATATTCAAGCATTACTTCTGTTGCAAGATAGATGATCAAGGTGAAACATGGCTTCCACACATATGGTGACTCTTTGTACGTCTTCAGTGACAATGGGAAACGTACATCATTTGCAGTCCCAATGGAGTGGCGAGAGCCGAGAAAAATCCTCTGAATTACTCTTACTTCTGCATGGTAAATGTTGTTGGTTTGATGAAAAACAAGATTGTGAGTCAACATTTAAACCTTTAGATAAATGGTTCAGAGAACCGACACGTGTCGGTTCTCTGAACCATTTATCTACATTCCTGTCAGACATAGCAACGTCTTTGGATTCTGATACAGAATCCAAAGGCATGACCAACTTCCACCGTGGATTTATCCACTGTGATACCACCTACGACTACTTCACCTCACCTGTCTACAGCATATAAGCCACTTCACGCATATGCTGTATTCTTTTCAAAATTGATGGACTGATTACATCGACTCCAGGCTGAGGGACTGATTACCTCAAACTCCTTCTGAGCTTCAGTATTCTTCTGTCTATAGGACTGACTGATGAAGCCACTGTGTGGAAAAACGTTTCCTCAATAAAGATACCCAAGTGTTGTACATGTGTCTAATTTATCATTAAAACCTGTGCCACATAGTGAGGACACTATTATGCTCTTCCATCGTTGCTTAGGACACCGAATGTGAACAAAAGTCGACCACATAGTGAGGACACTATTATGCTCTTCCATCATTACTTAGGACACCGAATGTGAACAAAAGTCGAAACAAATACCAGATATTTATGAACCACCAGAAGATGAGACCTTGCAACGAACCCACAGAATTACTCTAAACGAATTAAATTAGTAAAAATAATAAAATTACTGATAAAATGTCAGGTATATAGACACAGGTGCAACTAATGTGACATTTTATCGTGGCACCATTTCGCTCTTCAGGAGCTTAAAGCTCATGAAGAGTGAAATAAAATGTCATTTTGGTTACATGTGTGTCTATTTACCCAACAGAAAATATCTTATTTTCGTGCACGTTGAACTAGTCTGACGGTATTCTAACAAATGGACAACGGTGTGAATGCTTTTATGAAGAAATTAGGTTATGAACACAATTTTTATGAATGGAGACTATTTATTGACTCCAGTAAAGTCAGTCTGAAAGCGATGCTCCTCCACAACTGCAATGAAAAGCCATCTGTGCCAGTGGTTCCAGCTGGGGACTTACATAACACACAAGCCAGCCATCTGTGCCAGTGGCTCCAGCTGGGGACTTACATAAAACACACAAGCCAGCCATCTGTTCCAGTGGCTCCAGCTGGGGACTTACATAACACACAAGCCAGCCATCTGTGCCAGTGGCTCCAGCTGGGGACTTACATAAAACACACAAGCCAGCCATCTGTGCCAGAGGCTCCAGCTGGGGACTTACATAACACACAAGCCAGCCATCTGTGCCAGTGGCTCCAGCTGGGGACTTACATAAAACACACAAGCCAGCCATCTGTGCCAGAGGCTCCAGCTGGGGACTTACATAACACACAAGCCAGCCATCTGTGCCAGTGGCTCCAGCTGGGGACTTACATAAAACACACAAGCCCAGGGACATTCTACTTAGATTAACACAACACAACGACCGAAAGATGAATATTTGAAGAGGTGTAAAAGTGATTGGGTTAATATTTGATAACACAAACACATCTATTTCCTTTGTTTGTGGAATAGAGGCGAGTATGGTAGCCAATACAAGACCAAAGAATGGCCGGCAAAGAGAGACCATATTACGGGAAAATTTAGCATGGAGCATATGCCACAGCTGCATCCTCAGAAGGTATGTCTTTCACCATAACATATAAAGTTGGGCCTAATGAAAAACTGCACAAAGGCAGTGAAGCTGCAGGGTGTCGTTACTTTAAGAAAATATTTGGAGGAGTTTTAATTGACACAAAACTTATGTCCAGAGTATTTGCTTGGCCACAAATACGTGAATTGTCCGAGGCAGTGTTCCTGTCAAAATGAACTCCAATGGAGTTGGCTGCATGGGGAGCTTTGAAATAGGTTGTCTAGAACGTCCTAGGAAGGCAGAGACTAGATCATCATGCCGAGTAAGCGCAAAATATGATGGAATCTTATAGAGCACTGGACAGCCGTATGACCAAGTAAATGTACTTTCTGTTTTCATACCTGGATTTTTTTTCCAACCAGTCTTGGTACTGATGCAAGTGCTGAAAGGTTTTTATCAGGATATCAGTCCAATGAAGATAAGCTATTAGAGGCGCTTCAATGCAGACATTATGGGGAACTACTTCTGGTTTCTACAGACAAACAATTGTAAGTCAAAAGCGTAAAGCCAAATACTTAAAACATTTTTAAATACTTTCCACTTTTATTCAACATTCTTTAACAGTTACGTTATAATACGGAATAAGTTTTAATGATCCATTATATTACCTCTGCTGTAAATCTTAATAAAATATGAATCAAATATATTATTTTTTAAATTATGTTTTGCAGTAACTAAGAATCTTGATGTGCCAGCTCAGTTTTGACTTAAAACATGGAATCAGTATGCAAGCAATATGAAGATCAATTCAGTTACTTGAATTATAAGCTATTCTTCAACATCTAGGTAAATTGATTCAGTCTCAATTAGAAATTAAAAGTGTAACACCTTTACACTTTGTTAACTATACCATAATTTTTCTAAGGAAGTTAAGAGGCTTTTTAGCTAAGCCTTGTTCTGTTAATTCTTAAGGTTTCATGATGATGTTGTACACCAGGTAATGTAAACTGTAATTTCAAGCAACAAAACCATTATCTGGCATAGAGGAGACAACTATGTATAACAGGTCAGTGGTGACCTGTTCATAGCTGTGGTGACCTGTTCATAGCTCAGTGGTGACCTGTTCATAGCTCAGTGAAGACGTGTCTAGTGTACTCCCTGTGGACTGACCCAGGATGCCCCCTATTGAGCAACTTTACCAGCAGCTTAAGGAGGAATTGAGGGTAGCGAAGCTAGAGATACGGCGATTGACGGAGGAAAACAAGAGGATTCGTAGTAGTCCTCCTGTTGTGAGTCCTCAGGTCAAGACGGGAACATGGGCAGTGACCGGACAGCATGGGACGAAGTTGAAGATCAAGAAGACGAATGGAGAGGTAGTAACGACGAAGAAGAAAGAGACTGCTGTGGAAACTTCGAACTCCTTTTCTGTGCTACCAGACGAATGTGAGTCGACTACCAGGAACGTCACGACGAACGAGACCAAGGAAGACGAATGTTAGGACATCCCAGCGAAGACCATTTCTACAAAGACCGTCGAGAACGTCATGCACTCCGCCAGTCGAGGTAAGAACATTGTTTTAGTTGGGGATAGTCAGATTAAGTTTATGGATAGGGAATTTTGTTTTAAGGATAGGAATAGGAGGCAGAGGGTGTGTTATCCTGGGGCTGGGATGAAGGATATTGTTAGCCGTCTGGACGACATCATGAGAGGTAATGGGAGCAATCCTATTATCTGTCTCAGTGCTGGAGGTAACGATGTTGGCAGACGTAGGAGTGAGGAGCTGATTAGCAGCTACAGGTCAGCAATAGACAGAATTAGGAAGAAGGGTGGGAACCCTGTCATATGTGGTATTTTGCCAAGGAGAGGAGTTGGAAATAAATGGTTGTCCAGGGCAATTGGTGTCAATTGCTGGCTGGACAAATACTGTAAGGAAAATGCAGTAACATTCATTGACAACTGGGACCTCTTCTATGGCAGAAATGACATGTATGCCAGGGATGGGGTTCACTTATCCAGGTCTGGGGTGGGGGCACTGGCAACTGCAGTGGAGGGAGCTGTTAGGGCTTTAAACTAGAAATAGTTAGTGGTATGGGTTTTGGGGGGAAAACAGAGAAGTCCCAGTGTAGTAATATTATAAGTTCTAGGAGAACTAGTAATAGGCAGAATAAGGTGGATAGTGGAAAGCTAGTGACACTAGTTGACAAGGACAGTAATAGGTATAGTGGAAAAACAGAGATGAGCAGGAAGGGTAAAGATAAAGGAGGGTTTTTAAATATATATTACACCAATAGCCGTAGTGCTAGGAATAAGATGGACGAGTTGAGATTAGTTGCAAGTACGGGTAATATTGATGTTTTTCCAATAACTGAGACATGGTTTAATATGAAAAATCGGGACTTGCCTGCCGAATGTCACATTCAGGGTTTTAAATTGTTCCAAGTAGACAGAAGTATCGGGAAGGGGGGTGGGGTGGCACTCTATGTCCGTGATCATTTAAATTGTTGCATAAAAACGGGTATAAAGTCTGAATTAACACATACAGAGTCTGTCTGGATAGAATTTTCAGAGGGGTGTGAAAAATTGATTTTAGGCGTGATTTACCGTCCTCCAAACTTAGATAGGGAACAAGGGAGACTACTTTGGGAGGAAATTGTTAAGGCCACAAGGCACGATAACGTAGTAACTCTAGGGGATTTTAACTTTAGTCAGATTGATTGGAATTTCTTGACAGGGAATTTAGAATCTAACGACTTTTTAGAAGTAGTTCAGGATTGCTTTTTGAAGCAGTTTGTAACAGAACCTACAAGGGAAATAACCTACTTGACTTGGTTCTGGCAAGCAAGGAAACCCTTGTTAATAATTTAGAAATTACAGAGGAACTCGGCTCAAGCGACCACAAGTCAATTAATTACCTTTAGCATTGAATGGATGTATGATAGTAGGGATAATTCAGTAACGGTCCCAGATTTTCGCTTAGCAGATTATAATGGACTTAGAGAACACTTATCAACTGTGGACTGGGGTGAAGAAGAGAGGTATCAATATGACAGTTTTCTTAACACTATACAGGCTGCCCAAAGAACATTTATCCCATATAAAGAAATTAGATCAAGTAGAAATGACCCAAAATGGATGAATAATAGGCTCAAATATCTTTTAGGGCAGAAGAAAGGAATTTATAGGCGCATAAAAAGAGGTGAGGGTCATCTTATAAATCAGTATACTGACATTAAGAGGGACGTTAAAAAGGGAATAAGAAAAGCTAAACGGGACGGATAAGATAGGTCCCTTAAAAATAACTCTGGGCATCTTACTGACAAGGAGAATGATATGTGCTCTATTTTTAATAATTATTTTCTCTCGGTTTTCACACAGGAAGACATCAATAATATCCCAGTAATTAATTTTTACAGAGGCCCAGAAGAAGATAAATTATGTAATATCACAGTCACTAGCGAAATGGTTATGAAACAACTAGACCGACTGAAACAAAACAAATCGCCGGGTCCTGATGAGCTTTTTGCAAGGGTTCTTAAGGAATGCAAAATGGAACTCTGTGAACCAATATCTAACATTTTTAATTTATCTCTTCAAACAGGTGTAGTGTCTGATATGTGGAAGATGGCTAATGTAATTCCTATTTTTAAAGCAGGGGACAAGTCACTACCGTCAAATTACCGCCCAATAAGCCTGACCTCAATTGTAGGCAAATTACTAGAGTCAATTATAGCTGATATTATTAGAAGCCATCTAGATAACTATAATTTGATTAATGATACTCAGCATGGATTCACGAGGGGCCGTTCCTGCCTATCTAATTTGTTAACCTTCTTCACTAAAGCTTTTGAGGCTGTTGATCACGATAAAGAATTTGATATTGTTTACTTAGACTTTAGTAAGGCTTTTGATAGAGTACCGCACCAGAGACTGTTAAAGAAAGTGGCAGCTCATGGCATTGGGGGAAAAGTGCTGTCATGGATCGAGTCATGGCTCACCAATAGGAAGCAGAGAGTGTTCATAAATGGGGTTAAATCAGAATGGTGACTTGTAACAAGTGGAGTTCCACAGGGATCAGTCTTAGGCCCATTGTTATTTATAATATTTATCAATGACCTTGACGAGGGAATTACTAGTGATATGAGCAAATTCGCCGACGACACGAAGATAGGTAGGATAATTGATTCAAACATAGATGTCATAGAACTTCAGGAAGATTTAGACAAACTTAATTCGTGGTCAGAAAAGTGGCAGATGCAGTTCAATGTCGATAAATGCAAGGTTCTGAAGCTCGGGAGTGTCCATAACCCAAGCACTTATAAGATAAATAACGTAGAACTTAGCCATACAGATTGCGAGAAGGACTTGGGGGTGATGGTAAGCAGCAACCTTAAACCAAGACAGCAATGCCTAAGCGTACGTAATAAGGCAAATAGATTACTGGGATTTATATCAAGAAGTGTTAGCAACAGAAGTCCAGAGGTTATATTACAGCTTTATACATCATTAGTAAGGCCTCACCTTGATTACGCGGATCAGTTTTGGTCTCCATATTACAGAATGGATATAAATTCGTTAGAAAACATTCAGCATAGAATGACTAAATTAATACATAGCATTAGAAATCTTCCTTACGAAGAAAGATTGAAGACCCTTAAATTACATTCACTTGTAAGACGTAGAATGAGGGGAGATATGATCGAGGTATACAAGTGGAAAATAGGTATTAACAAAGGGAATATAAATAAGGTCTTGAGGATATCTCTCCAAGAGAGAACCCGCAATAATGGATTCAAGTTAGATAAGTTTAGATTTAGAAAGGATATAGGAAAGTATTGGTTTGGAAATAGGGTAGTTGATGAAGATGGCTAATGTAATTCCTATTTTTAAAGCAGGGGACAAGTCGTTACCATCAAATTACCGCCCAATAAGTCTAACATCAATTGTAGGCAAATTACTAGAGTCGATTATAGCTGATAACATAAGAAGCCATCTCGATAGGCATAATTTGATTAATGATACTCAGCATGGATTCACCAGGGGCCGTTCCTGCCTAACTAATTTGTTAACTTTTTTCAGTGGGGCTTTTGAGGCAGTTGATAATGATAAAGAATTCGATATCGTTTATTTGGATTTTAGTAAGGCTTTTGATAGAGTACCACATCAGAGACTGTTAAAGAAAGTGGCTGCTCATGGCATTGGGGGAAAAGTGTTGTCATGGATCGAGTCATGGCTCACCAATAGGAAGCAGAGGGTGTGCATAAATGGGGTTAAATCGAGTGGGGATCTGTAACAAGTGGCGTTCCTCAGGGATCGGTTTTGGGCCCGTTGTTGTTTATAATATATATAAATGACCTTGACGGGGGAATTTCTAGTGATATGAGCAAATTCGCTGATGACACGAAGATAGGTAGGATAATCGATTCAGACGTAGATGTCAGTGAACTACAGGAGGATTTAGACAAACTCAATTCCTGGTCAGAAAAATGGCAGATGCAGTTCAATGTAGATAAATGCAAAGTTCTAAAGCTCGGGAGTGTCCATAACCCAAGCACTTATAAGTTAAATAACGTAGAACTTAGCCATACAGATTGCGAGAAGGACTTGGGGGTGATGGTAAGCAGCAACCTTAAACCAAGACAGCAATGCCTAAGCGTACGTAATAAGGCAAATAGATTACTGGGATTTATATCAAGAAGTGTTAGCAACAGAAGTCCAGACGTTATATTACAGCTTTATACATCATTAGTAAGGCCTCACCTAGATTACGCAGCTCAGTTCTGGTCTCCATATTACAGAATGGACATAAATTCGTTAGAAAACATTCAGCGTAGAATGACTAAATTAATACATAGCATTAGAAATCTTCCTTACGAAGAAAGATTGAAGACCCTTAAATTACATTCACTCGTAAGACGTAGAATGAGGGAGACATGATCGAGGTATACAAGTGGAAAATGGGTATTAACAAAGGGGATATAAATAAGGTCTTGAGGTATCTCTCCAGAGAGAACCCGCAATAATGGATTCAAGTTAGATAAGTTTAGATTTAGAAAGGATATAGGAAAGTATTGGTTTGGAAATAGGGTAGTTGATGAATGGAACAGTCTGCCTAGTAGGGTTATTGAAGCAAGGACCTTGGGTAGTTTTAAATTTAGGTTGGATAAATTCATGAGTGAAAGGGGTTGGATTTGAGTGGGAATTGCACATGAGTAAATAAAATTATCAAAGCTTATTTTTTGGGTAGCATTGAAAATTAGGTTGAACAAATATTCTGTTGGTGGGATGGAATGTGAAGGACCTGCCTAGAATAGGCCAACAGGCCTGCTGCAGTGTTCCTCCTTTCTTATGTTCTTATGAGTGGAACAGTCTGCCTAGTAGGGTTATTGAAGCTAGGACCTTGGGTAGTTTCAAATTTAGGTTGGATAAATTCATGAGTGAAAGGGGTTGGATTTGAGTGGGACTCGCAAATGAGTGAATGGAATTGTCAAAGCTTATTTCTTGGGTAGCATTGAAAATTGGACTGAGCAAGTGTTCTGTTAGTGGGACGGCTGTGAAGGACTTGCCTATATGGGCCAACAGGCCTTGAGTGTTCCTTCTTTCTTATGTTCTTATGTATATATATATATATATATATATATATATATATATATATATATATATATATATATATATATATATATATATATATATATATATATACATAGTTGTCTCCTCTATGCAAGAAAACCACTATGAAAAAGTAGAAGAATTCCAAGCGCATTCGTGACTACTCACATTATCAAGGAACTATAACAGGAAACATGACAAGAAGGGCTTATATAATGGGCAAGAATACACCTCACAGTCACATCATACTAACAAAGACTACACCTCACAGTAGCGTAAGATCGCACGACTCTGTGAAGAGGAACATAAGAAAGGACCTGAAACTCTTCCCAAGAATTAAGATTAGTGCAATTTATAATTAAATTCTTCCCAAATTTTGTTAATTATAAATGAATCCAATTTATATAAACCAAAAGAAATATTCATATTATTTTCTGAACTAATTTTAATGAAACATGATTCTATTATATTCCTCTCAACCATGGACTTCCTTGATACAACTTTCTCAGAATTTTGAAAATCAATTGGATGGTTAAAATCTCTCACATGAATAAATAGAGCATTAGAATCTTGTCCAGTTCTAATGCTATATTTATGTTGTTTTAATCTTAGTTCAAGACTTTTACCGGTTTGACCGTAATAAACTTTATCGCATATTCTTCTATTTTTTTCATAGTGGTTTTCTTGCATATTTTGATATCACCTGTTTACTGTGATCTTTTTGTATATATATATATATATATATATATATATATATATATATATATATATATATATATATATATATATATATATATATATATATATATATATATATATATATATATATATATATATATATATATATATATATATATATATATATATATATATAAAAGATCACAGTAAACAGGTGATATCAAATATGCAAGAACCACTATGAAAAATAGAAGAATTCAAGCCTTTCGTGACTACTCACATTATCAAGGAACTATAAAGGAAACATGACAAGAAGGCTTATAAAGGGGCAGAATACACCTCACAGTCACATCACACTAACAAAGACTACACCTCACAGTAGCGTATCAACGCACGACTCTGTGAAGAGGAACATAAGAAAGGACCTGAAACTCTTCCCAAGAATTAAGATTAGTCCAATTTATCATTAAATTCTTCCCAAATTTTATTAATTATAAATGAATCCAATTTATATAAACCAAAAGAAATATTCATAATTTTTTCAAAACTGCTTTTAATGAAACATGATTCTATTATATTCCTCTCAACCATGGACTTGCTTGATACAACTTTCTCAGCATTTTGAAAATCAATTGGATGGTTAAAGTCTCTCACATGAATAAATAGAGCATTAGAATCTTGTCCAGTTCTAATGCTATATTTATGTTGTTTTAATCTTAGTTCAAGACTTTTACCAGTTTGACCATAATAAACTTTATCGCATATTTTACAGGGAATCTTATAGACACATCCGTCAGCATTTTGGGGGGAATTTTTTATCAAAAGTCTTTTTACTGTATCAAGATTTTTAAATACAACTTTGATATTAATTTTATCTTGGTAATCGGTTTCTTTCATAATATTTCAGATGAAATATTAGATAAAAATACAACTGCTGCTCTTGGTTTCGGTTTAAGTTTTGCAACTTCAAAAAAACTTAATAATGTTGAAATTGCAAAAGCCTTTTGTAATTTAGAAAAATCCTCTGATTTATCCACTGATGAAATTAATATTAGTAAGGGGATGGTATATAGCTCTATGTTAAAACAAAATATTCCCAATTGCCCTCAAAGATTTTTTAAGTCTTATGATTCCCTTTTGAATAATAAAAAATTGCGTTTTACTAAAGCAGATAAAATAAATGCAATTGTAATTATGAAAGAAACCGATTACCAAGATAAAATGAATAACCTCCTAGATGATTTTGAAACCTATTCTAAACTTAAGAATCCCTTAGAAACTGTTAACAGCAATTTCAATAAAACATCTATTGAAGGGCAAAGATGAATTAATTAAAAAATTTACTTCCACTAATCCATCTTTACCTTATATGTATGGATTAATTAAAACACACAAACCTGGTAATCCTGTTAGACCAATTATTAGCTCCATAGGTTCAGTTTCTTATAAACTTTCTAAATGGCTTGTTGATATTTTGAGCCCAATTGTTGGAAAAATTTCTAATTTTAATGTTAAAAACAATTTAGATTTAGTTGATAAATTAAGCACCTTGACTGATTTAAATGATTTCAATATGGTTAGTTTTGATGTTACCTCCTTGTTTACAAAAATTCCAGTTGATGATTTACTAAGATTCTTATCTGAAGAACTGGTTAATTATGATTTACCATTGCCAGTTCCTACTATCATTAAACTTATTAAACTTTGTATTGTTGATGCAAAATTTGTATTTAATGATGAGTTTTACACTCAGAAGTTTGGTATGGCAATGGGAAATCCTCTTTCACCTGTTCTTAGTAACTTATATATGGAATTTTCGAAACAAGATTGCTTAACACTATCCTTCCCAATAGAGCTAAGTGGTATAGATATGTTGATGATATTTTGTGCCTTATGCCTAAGAATGTAGACATAAACCATTTCCTTGTTAAATTAAATAGCTTAGCTCATTCTATAAATTTTACTGTTGAATTCGAAGTAAATAACTCATTGCCCTTCCTAGATGTGTTTATTATTAAGGGTAACATTGATTTTAAATTCAAAATTTACAGAAAACCTTCAAATAATTGTTCCTATGTACACTATTACTCTTCACATCAAGACAAAGTTAAAGTGTCGGTTTTTTCTTCAATTTTTTTGAGAGCTTTACGTATTTGTAGTCCAGAGTTCATAGATGAAGAAATCTCTAAAATTTATGAAATAGCTAATGATTTAAAATACCCAAGAAACATAATTGATAAATCTTTTAAAATAGCTAGGAATACTTTTACAATCCAAAAGGGACAACCAACCTTATTCAACCAAAAATATGTTGGTTCTCCTTACCATGAAAACTTGGTTGATATGCCTTCCTTTCTTAAGAATTTTATTATCAAAGTTGTATTTAAAAATCTTGATACAGTAAAAGACTTTTGATAAAAAATTCCCCCAAAATGCTGACGGATGTGTCTATAAGATTCCCTGTAAAATATGCGATAAAGTTTATTATGGTCAAACTGGTAAAAGTCTTGAACTAAGATTAAAACAACATAAATATAGCATTAGAACTGGACAAGATTCTAATGCTCTATTTATTCATGTGAGAGACTTTAACCATCCAATTGATTTTCAAAATGCTGAGAAGGTTGTATCAAGCAAGTCCATGGTTGAGAGGAATATAATAGAATCATGTTTCATTAAAAGCAGTTTTGAAAATAATATGAATATTTCTTTTGGTTTATATAAATTGGATTCATTTATAATTAATAAAATTTGGGAAGAATTTAATGATAAATTGGACTAATCTTAATTCTTGGGAAGAGTTTCAGGTCCTTTCTTATGTTCCTCTTCACAGAGTCGTGCGTTGTTACGCTACTGTGAGGTGTAGTCTTTGTTAGTGTGATGTGACTGTGAGGTGTATTCTGCCCCTTTATAAGCCTTCTTGTCATGTTTCCTTTTATAGTTCCTTGATAATGTGAGTAGTCACGAAAGCGCTTGGAATTCTTCTATTTTTCATAGTGGTTGTCTTGCATATATATATATATATATATATATATATATATATATATATATATATATATATATATATATATATATATATATATATATATATATATATATATATATATATATATATATATATATATATATATATATATATATTTATATATATATATATATATATATATATATATATATATATATATATATATATATATATATATAGTGATATATATATATATATATATATATATATATATATATATATATATATATATATATATATATATATATATATATATATATATATATATATATATATATATTTTATTAACACATCGGCCGATTTCCACCAAGGCAGTGTGGCCCGAAAAAGAAAAACTTTCAACATCATTCACTCCATCACTGTCTTGCCAGAGGGGTGCTTTACACTACAGTTATAAAACTGCAACACTAACACCCCTCCTTCAGAGTGCAGACACTGTACTTCCCATCTCCAGGACTCAAGTCCGGCCTGCCGGTTTCCCTGAATCCCTTCATAAATGTTACTTTGCTCACACTCCAACAGCACGTCAAGTATTAAAAACCATTTGTCTCCATTCACTCCTATCAAATACGCTTACACATGCTTGCTGGAAGTCCAAGCCCCTCGCACACAAAACTTCCTTTACCCCCTCCCTCCAACATTTCCTAGGCCGACCCCTACCCCGCCTTCCCTCCACTACAGATTTATACACTTTCGAAGTTATTCTGTCTCCTTCCATCTCTCTACATGTCCGAACCACCTCAACAACCCCTCTTCAGCTCTATGGATAATAGTTCTGGTAATCCCGCACCTTCTCCTAATTTCCAAACTCCGAATTCTCTGCATTATATTCACACCACACATTGACCTCAGACATGACATCTCCACTGCCTCCAGCCTTCTCCTCGTTGCAACATTCATCACCCATGCTTCACACCCGTATAAGAGTGTTGGTATAACTATACTCTCATACATTCCCTTCTTTACTTCCATGGACAAAGTTCTTTGTCTCCACAGACTCCGGAGTGTTCCACTCACCCTTTTTCCCTCATCAATTCTATGATTCACCTCATCCTTCATAAGGTGAATCATAGAATTGATGAGAAAAAGGTGAGTGAGCACTCGAGTCTGTGAGATATATATACTATATATATATATATATATATATATATATATATATATATATATATATATATATATATATATATATATATATATATATGTCGTGCCGATTAGGTAAAACTGGTCAATTAGCAAGAACTCATCTAAAATTAAGTCCTTTCTAAAATTTTCTCTTATACGTTTAAAGATATATTTTTTCATTTATGTTAATGTAAGAATTTATAATTTTGTACCAAGAGAAACTTTGAAAACCTACCTAACCTTTTTACAACAAGTGCAATTTAATTTAGCCTAACCCAACTAAATATATTTTAGATACGTTAACATTAATTTAATAAAAACAAACACAATGAAATATATTTTTTCGTTATGTTCAGAATGATTTTGGAGAAATTATTGCATACACAAATTTTCACTTGTCTTATATGGCAAAGTGAGCGTTGCTATTTAAGCCAAAATCGCAAGTTTTACCTAATCGGCACGACATATATATATAATATATATATATATATATATATATATATATATATATATATATATATATATATATATATATATATATATATATATATATATATGTCGTGCCGATTAGGTAAAACTCGCGATTTTGGCATAAATAGCAACGCTCTTCTTGCCATATAAGACAAGCGAAAATTTGTGTATGAAATAATTTCGCAAAAATCATTCTGAACCTAACGAAAAAATATATTTCATTGTGTTTGTTTATTATTAAATTAATGTTAACGTATCTAAAATATATTTAGTTGGTAGCTAAATTAAATTGCGCTTGTTGTAATAAGGTTAGGTAGGTTTTCAAAGTTTCTCTTGTACAAAATTATATTTTTACATTAACATAAATGAAAAATATATCTTTAAACGTATAAGAAAATTTTAGAAAGGACTTAATTTTAGATGAGTTCTTGCTAATTGACCAGTTTTACCTAATCGGCACTATATATATATATATATATATATATATATATATATATATATATATATATATATATATATATATATATATATATATATATATATATACATATGTATACACATAGAGGGAGTTGAGTGATAGCTCTAGGCCTTTCGTGTTGCAATCATCACACATATAATTAGGAATTGCAAGCAAGAGGAAGTGTGCCTGCTTGAATGAGGTAGGCGGGAGGCAGGAGGTGATAAGTACTCCAGGCATACCAATCACCAGTTCCTAGTGTCCCGTCCTAGAAAGACTGAATATTTAAGCATTAGAAGACAGCCAACAAAAATTCACAGACACTGGAGTAAAAACCAGATAAACTTAACATTGGTGACATGACAATTATAAAAAATTCGGTCAGACATCTATATGTTGTAAAAGACTTAACATTCTAAATATGGATATATCTGACATTTGTCTTAGGAATTTTTCGATTTATCTAGAAAACCGGTCCACAGCCTACTCATTTAAAGGGACTCATTTAAAAAGGAGACATCTGTACTTTATTCAAAAGGAAGAAGGCCATAGTTTGTCTATCCCACAAGATTCTAAGACAGACACAGGTTTAACCATCAAAATCAGGCCCCTAGTTCCTTGATGTGACACTACAACACTCAAGACATGGTATTCGTATAGTAGTTTGGATATCATGTTTTATAATTGCTGATTTTACAATATTCTGTTCAAGCTAAGTGGAACAAGGGACAATGACTGGCATGTGACCAATTTGTCCGGGTTATTACAGTTTCTAAGGTGGCTGAAAATAGCATTTAATTGTGTTGTGATATCCTAACATCTAGAGGTTTGCCAGTCTGTCACACATATGATTAGTTGCAGCCATTACAACTAATTCTGCACACACTACCAACACATTGTTGAGGAGAATTCTTTATCAAAAAGCTTTTAACAGTCCATGAATTCTTAAAAATTATTTTTATGTTAAATCTTTAAAGAGCATTCAGCAGGACAGATAAATTCACATTGTAGGGCAGAACTAGCACATCATAGCACTATAATAGGACTGAACCTAGGATAACACCTCAGATTAAGAAAGTGCTGGTTCTCCCATACAATGAGAATATATCTGACCTGCCAAATACTCTAAAATTATTTAACATACAAGAAGTTTTTAAGAATTCACAGACTGTTAAAAGCATCTTGATAAAGAGTTCTACTCAACGATGTGTTGGTCTTGTGTACGGAATTGGTTGTAATGGGTGCAACGTATGTAATACATTCACAAATAACCCGCAATTGAAGAAAGGAGCTTACGACGACGTTTCGGTCCGACTTGAACCATTTACAAAGTCACACTAACAGAAAGAAGATGAATGAATGAATGAATAAATTCAGGCAAGATGCCATTGGGATGAGTGGAGAAGACGGTACAGACGAAGCATAGCGCTGGAGAGGAGTCTTCTTAGTCGTAGAAATAGAGCCAGGGCTTAACCCAGCAGCTAAGGCGATCGTGGGGCAGACTTGAGAACAGGAGTAGCAGGCTTTCCTGTTGGTGAGACTTCTGTGGGGTGAGCGGGGAGGACGGGACAGGCGAAGATTAGCGCTAGAGAGGAGTGTAGAGATTGAGCCAGGGCTTAACCCAGCAGCTAAGGCGAAAGTGGGTCAGAGGGGCGAACAGCTCAAGGTACCTTAGTGATTTGTGATAGTGGAGTCGTCGTCTGCATTCTTGGTGTAGTTGAATGTTGATGTGGGGATCAATTTTATATACGTTCGTTTGCAGTTAATACGAGAGTCTTTTACTATCTGTTCTAAGATTTCGATGAGTTCAGAAACAGATGCGTAGGGGTAACCTTTGTTGGTGAACTTAACGTCCCCCTGACGTATATACAAACTCAAGGTGGCTGGATTTACATCAATGGTAAAGTTCCTATTGTGTGCATAGTAGACGATGTTTTTCCATTTGAGGGTGCGGCTGGTTGTGTCTTGTACTAAATCCTAGTGTGAAGCAAATATTGGTGTAAGCGGTGATGTTCTTGTCGTCTTAGCAGGAGTGGATAGTGTGGATGTGGAGGTCTCTGAATGGACGACGGCTGTTGAGTTTGCAGTAGGCTGGGAGGTCCCTGATTTGTTGGTTCTGGAGTCTTTTGGAGATATCAGAGGCATTTCATTGGTTGTGAATGGAGTGACGTCACTGGAAGTAAGTGGTGCTGGTTGTGATGGTGGTGGAGCAGCGTCGTGAGATTGATTTGCAGGTGGAGAAACGATGACAGGTTGTTGGTTATTGTTGAGTATCAGTGAAGATGGTGGAGATGTTGGGAATTTGAACTCTGGCATGTTATTTAACTTGAGGAGTTCATTTATGGATGAGTTGAAGGTTCCAGGAACAGCAGCATTGTGCATATGAGCATATATCATACAGTAGTATATGGTGGTTGGGTTGATTCGAAGCTTGGAGAATTTTTGTTGTGGTAGCTTGTAGTTTCGTAATAGCAGCATAGGTGGGTGATTTTGAAGATGACTTTTTCTGTGCTACTTCTTGGGTCTTCTTCATAATGTCTTTTCTATTTGGACATTTAGCGGCTAGAGTGTGATGATCGGTGCTTTTACAGTTGAGACAAGTTGGTGTTGGAGGTTCAGAGACGGGGCATGACCGAAAATCATGTCCTTCATTACCACATGTTGTGCAAAACTTCCTGTCCTTCACTGGACAGTCTCTGGTGTTGTGTGCATAAGAGTAATAATTCCAACAGTGAGGAATGTAATGGTATCTCTCAGCTTCGATGTGTGTGGGGCTGATGAAGTAATAAAATACTGCAATACCATCAGCCAATGCAGTGGCAGCCATATTTACATCAGTGAACGTGATTTTGAGCATGGATGGAGCTGTAGGTATTTTCATAATGCTCTCGACTTTGGCCCATGAGTTTTGATTTTCAATGGACGTCTTGAGTTCGTCTATAGGTTGAACTGTAAGAAGCTTATCAAGTTTCTTAAGGAAGACTGACCTCCTTGCCCTGAGAGCTGGAGATGACATGACAGTAAATCCTCGACCTGCTAGAGTGGTGGTGGCTGTTGTAGTGAGTAGCTTTTCTGTTTCTTCATCGTCGCTGCACACTACAATAAATGCTTCCTTCAGGGTCAGTATGGTGTTGAACTTCACTTGTAACACACTTCTAACGCCAATTGCTAGAGCAAGTTTTGAAGAATCGTTCACAGTGCCACTGTTTGGTTTGATCTTGACTCGATTTCCATACCTCATCGTGATGTCCAATTTAGGATGGTGATGACTGTATAAAATTCCCCTCCCCAACGGGGATCGCAGGGAGACTGAATGCCAAGAATCAGAGCTGCTGTGACCGCACTGAGAGTCGATGTGTTCAGTCCATCAATCTTGTTGGAAGTCGGAGAAAGAATTGTTGTTGTATGTTCGCCGGTACATCCGGCCCGCGTCTTCTCCAAATGGTGACCCGGCACGGAGAAAGGAGGGAGGGAGGTTTATATAGGCAGCCGAGAGGGGCGGGAACAAGAGAAAGTGGTGGAGGAGTAATGGTGGTAGTAGTAGTGGTAGTAGTAGTAGTAGGAGTGGAGTCAGTCACGGTATTGTGCCTTTTTTATATTTATGTAATACAGACTGGTAAACCTTAAGGGACGGATGAGCGCATTTTTTTTTTTTTTTTTTATTATGCAAATATTTCATTGGGAATATTCTCTTTGAATTATGCAGCATTTGAAACATAGACACTGAGTTTTTAGTGACGTTTTACCTTAGAGTTATATAGAAAAAAAAATGCCTATTTGATAGAGCTTATGGCAATCCCTCCTCTACAAAATTATTACGACATACAATATTCTAATTTAGATCAGATGAAAGAGGAAGTGTTAGGCTATAGTACTTCAGTGCAATTTGAGCTTCCTCTCAATAGATTGCATTATACGAATTATTGAAATCCTTTTTATTTTTTTTTTATTTTATTTGGGAAAAGAAAAATCACTATCAAGAAACCGTAAAACATATCGCAAAATCGCTCTAAAGTTCGATATAACCATCATTCCTTTATAACTCTGCGAAAGAATCATGCTGCTATGATAAATACTCTTTGCATAATAGGGATTACATTGTTAATAACTTACTCCTGAGATATTGGCACTTACAAACCTTCGGACATGGTTCGCCACATATTCGGAGCAGTACTTCCCACCATACTTATCGACGGCTGCAAGGCCACTGAGGTGTCTGCCGCAGCGCACACACACACCACTCCTCACAGAAGTTGCCATGTAGTGTATTTAAAATGAAACAATCATAAAAAACGCAATTTTAGGGGTAAAAAAAAAAAAAAAAACTGAATAATCAGCAACATGTCTTTTTGCTGACACACACACAAAAAAAAACTTTTTAGTATAAACATACATAGAAATATGATAGAAATAAGCAGATTGCATCAACTTGTTGCCAGAATTATGCACTATTTTTTGGTAAGAAAAAATAGTTTTCCATAATTTTTCAATTTTAATTTTGTTATATATCGAAATGCGCTCATCCGCCCCTGTCCAATTTAGGATGGTGATGACTGTATAAAATTCCCCTCCCCAACGGGGATCGCAGGGAGACTGAATGCCAAGAATCAGAGCTGCTGTGACCGCACTGAGAGTCGATGTGTTCAGTCCATCAATCTTGTTGGAAGTCGGAGAAAGAATTGTTGTTGTATGTTCGCCGGTACATCCGGCCCGCGTCTTCTCCAAATGGTGACCCGGCACGGAGAAAGGAGGGAGGGAGGTTTATATAGGCAGCCGAGAGGGGCGGGAACAAGAGAAAGTGGTGGAGGAGTAATGGTGGTAGTAGTAGTGGTAGTAGTAGTAGTAGGAGTGGAGTCAGTCACGGTATTGTGCCTTTTTTATATTTATGTAATACAGACTGGTAAACCTTAAGATGTTAGGATATCACAACATAAATATTAAGTATGTAATGCCAAGGAATCAAATGTCATTTTCAGTCACCTTAGAGACTATAATAACCCAGCAAACAGGTTGTAAGCCAGAGTCATCGTCCCTTCTTCCACTTGGCTTGAACGGAATATTCTAGAATCAGCAATTATAAAACATGACAAACGTTCATTATATAATAACATTGCCGGCTTATTCAAATTAGGCTCATTTATAGTAGAGGCTAGGATGTATATACTAAAACCTAACTCCTATATGAACACCAAGGAAAGTCTTAAGTGTCCTAGTGCCACACCAAGGAATTAGGGTGTGGTTTTGATGGTTAGATCTGTGTCTGCCTCAGAATCTTGTGGGATAGACAAACCATGGCCATTTTCCTTTTGGATAAACTACAGATGTCTCACCTTAAAATGAGTCCCTTTAAATGAGTCGGCTGTGGACCCTTTTTCTAGATGTATGGAAAAATTCCAAAGACAATTGACAGATATATCTATATTTAGAATGTGAAGTCTTTTACAGCTTATTGATGTCTGATCAAAATATTCATAACTGTCATGTTAATAATGTAACGTTAGTCAGGTATTTACTACGATATCAGTGCTTGTGGTCGAGCTGTCTTTTAATGCTTTAATATTCAGTTTTTCTGGGACGGGACACTAGGCAATGGGGATTGGTATGACTGGGGCACTTATTGCCTCTTGCCTCCTTCATTTGAGCAGATACGTTTCCTCTGAACGTATTTGCTTGGAATTCCTCCTTCTTTCTGCGACATAGAAAGCTCCTGATAATGTGTTGATTGCAATGCAATCAACACATTATCATGAGTTATCATTCAATTCCCCCTCCCCCGTCCCGTTGGTTGTTTTGCATTTTGTGTTGCTTGATCGATATTATTGCGTGATATATATATATATATATATATATATATATATATATATATATATATATATATATATATATAACAAACACTGATCTCTGGCCGACGGAGACTCGACCCTACGAACCTTGTGACAGGAACGCAGTGCATTACCGACCGTACCACACTGGACCAATACCTTGGCATCCAGCTCACGCTAGAAGTTGATCAAGGCAGCCAGCTTCAGGCAGGTGGCTTACAGCTTTCATCTCATCCCCTGCATGCATCGACACAACTAGAGATGCATGCAGGGGATGATGAAAGCTGTAAGCCACCTGCCTGAAGCTGGGTGCCTTGGATCAACGTCTAGCGTGAGCTGGATGCCAAGGTATTGGTCCAGTGTGGACGTCGGTAAGCACTGCGTTCCTGTCACAGGTTCGTAGGGTCGAGTTCCGTCGCAGAGATCAGTGTTTGTGAATATTTCGCCTGCTCTTGCGAATTCCTAGCATATATATATATATATATATATATATATATATATATATATATATATATATATATATATATATATATATATATATATATATATATATATATATATATATATATATATATATATATAATATGTCGTGCCGATTAGGTAAAACTGGTCATTTAGCAAGAACTCATCTAAAATTAAGTCCTTTCTAAAATTTTTCTTATACGTTTAAAGATATATTTGTTTCATTTATGTTAATGTAAGAATTTATAATTTTGTCCCAAGAGAAACTTTGAAAACCTACCTAACCTTATTACAACAAGCGCAATTTAATTTAGCCTAACCCAACTAAATATATTTTAGATACGTTAACATTAATTTAATAATAAACAAACACAATGAAATATATTTTTTCGTTAGGTTCAGAATGATTTTTGCGAAATTATTGCATACAAAATTTTCACTTGTCTTATATGGCAAGAAGAGCGTTGCTATTTAAGCCAAAATCGCAAGTTTTTACCTAATCGGCACGACATATATATATATATATATATATATATATATATAATATATATGTCGTGCCGATTAGGTAAAACTGGTCAATTAGCAAGAACTCATTTAAAATTAAGTCCTTTCTAAAATTTTCTCTTATACGTTTAAAGATATATTTTTTTCATTTATGTTAATGTAAGAATTTATAATTTTGTACCAAGAGAAACTTTGAAAACCTACCTAACCTTATTACAACAAGCGCAATTTAATTTAGCCTAACCCAACTAAATATATTTTCGATACGTTAACATTAATTTAATAATAAACAAACACAATGAAATATATTTTTTTCGTTAGGTTCAGAATGATTTTCGCGAAATTATTGCATACACAAATTTTCGCTTGTCTTATATAGCAAGAAGAGCGTTGCTATTTAAGCCAAAATCGCAAGTTTTACCTAATCGGCACGATATATATATATATGTCGTGCCGATTAGGTAAAACTGGTTAATTAGCAAGAACTCATTTAAAATTAAGTCCTTTCTAAAATTTTCTCTT
>WNWK01008934.1:57500-62500 GCA_009830355.1 Cherax destructor
CATTAAGATTTTTTACTTGTCTATTGTATCATTAAATTCTTCCCAAATTATATTAATTGTAAATGAATCCAATTTATATAAACCAAAAGAAATATTCATATTATTTTCAAAACTGCTTTTTATGAAACGTGATTCTATTATGGAAAAATAAACACATAAGCAGTGTAATGTGATCCATTATTGACAACGTTTCGCCCACGTAGTGGGCTTTATCGAGTTTGTGACTCGACAAACCCCACACGTGGGCGAAAAGTTGTCAATAAAGGATCACATTATACTGCTTATGTGTTTATTTTTCCATTGTGTCGGTATTTTATACCATTTATTTCCGTGATTCTATTATATTCCTCTCAACCATGGACTTTCTTGATACAACTTTCTCAGCATTTAGAAAATCAATTGGATGGGTAAAATCTCTCACATGAATAAATAGAGCATTAGAGTTGTCCAGTTCTAATGCTATATTTATGCTGTTTTAATCTTAGTTCAAGACTTTTACCAGTTTGACCGTAATAAACTTTATCGCATATTTTACAAGGAATCTTATAGACACATCCGTCAGCATTTTGTCGGGATATTTTTATTAAAAGTTTTTTTACTGTATCAAGATTTTTAAAAAGCTAACGATCTAAAATACCCAAGAAACGTAATTGATAAATCCTTTAAAAAAGTTACAAATACTTTTTACAATTCAAAAAGGGACAACCAACCTTAATCAACTAAAAATATGTTGGTTCTCCCTTACCATGAAAACTTCCCTTCTTAAGACTTTTAATATCAAAGTTGTATTTAAAAACATTGATACAGTAAAAAAAAATTAAAATGCCCACCAAAATGCTGACGGATGTTTCTATAAAATTCCTTGTAAAATATGCGATAAAGTATATTTTAGTCAAACTGGTAAAAGTCTTGAACTAAGATTAAAACAACATAAATATAGCATTAGAACTCTACAAGATTTAATGCTCTGTTTATTCATATGAGAGATTTTAACCATCCAATTAATTTTCAAAATGCTGAGAAAGTTGTATCAAGCAAGTCCATGGTTGAGAGGAATATAATAGAATCATGTTTCATAAATAGCAGTTTTGAAAATAATATGAATATTTCCTTTGGTTTATATAAATTGGATTTATTTATAATTAATAAAACTTGGGAAGAATTTAATGATACATTAGACAAGTAAAAAATCTTAATGCTTTGTTGGAGTATCAGGTGGGCTTCACACAGCCGGGTGGAAAAATAAACACAAAAGCAGTATAATGTGAACCTTTATTGACAACGTTTCGCCCACACAGTGGGCTTTATCAAGACAAACAGATCTACCTGACTTGATAAAGCCCAATGTGTGGGCGAAACGTTGTCAATAAAGAATCACATTATACTGCTTTAGTGTTTATTTTTCCATTGAATTGGTATTTTATAACATTTGTTTCCACAGAGTCGGGTGCTGTCACACGACTGTGAGGTGCGGTCTTTGTTATGGTGACGTGATTGTGAAGTGTAGTCTTGCCCTTTTATATGCCTTCTTGTTGATATTTCGTTTTATAGTTCCTTGATAATGTAAGAAGTCACGAAACGCTTGGAATTTTTTCATAGTGGTTGTTTTGCATATTGTGATATCACCTGTTTACTGTGATCTTTTGCATATATATATGTATATATATATATATATATATATATATATATATATATATATATATATATATATATATATATATATATATATATATATATATATATATATATATATATATATATATATATATATATATATATATATATATATATATATATATATATATATATATATATATATATATAATACTATATGCAAACAATCGAAGATGGGCGATCTTAACTATGCAAGACAAGCCACGGGGGGTGGAAATCTTTAGCTCAAGTACTTTCACACTTCTCAGTACGTCATCAGCAGCTTTGCAATGTTGAAAGAGAGCAACTAAAGCAGGGGGAGAGTTCTCAGAGTAGCGTAGTGGTGACCTGTACTTAGCTCAGTGGTGACCTATATTTAGCTCAGTGAGGACGTGTCTAGTGTACTCTCTGTGGACTGAACCACTTTGCTCTGTGAAGACTTTTCTACTGTGCTTCCGTTCTTAGCTACCTGAGATTGGATGATGGCTTCCCTCGACTACGAGCAGCTATATCTCCAACTTAAGGCGGAATTAACGGAAGCTAGAAGAGAAATTCAACGATTGAAGGGTATATGCAAGGATTATCCCCGGAACAATGTCGCCGATGATCAGACTAACAATAGATGCTAGTCGGATCTGAAGGGACGAAGCTGAAGTTGAAGAAGATCCAGGAGACTGCTGTGAAAACTAGCAACTCTTTTTCCTTGTTATCAGACGAATGTGAATCGACCAACCATTATCTTCCAATAAAGACAATTGTTGACGACATAGTGAAGCCAGCCAGTGAAGACTTCCCAGCGATGACCATCTCTACTAAGACCGTCGAGAACGTCATGCACACCGCCAGTCGAGGTAAGAACATTGTTTTAGTTGGGGACAGTCAGATTAGGTTTATGGATAGGGCTTAAGGATAGGAATAGGAGGCAGAGTGTGTGTTATCCTGGGGCTGGGATGAAGGATATTGTTAGTCGTCTGGACGACATCATGAGAGGTAATTGGAGCAATTATATTACCTGTCTCAGTGCTGGAGGCAACGATGTTGGCAGACGTAGGAGTGAGGAGCTGACTAGCAGCTATAGATCAGCAATAGACATAATTATGAAGGGTGGGAACCCTGTCATATGTGGTATTTTGCCAAGGAAAGGAGTTAGAAATGAATGGTTGTCCAGGGCAATTGGTGTCAATTGCTGGCTGGACAAATACTGTAAGGAAAATGCAGTAACATTCATTGACAACTGGGACCTCTTCTATGGCAGAAATGACATGTATGCCAGGGATGGGGTTCACTTATCTAGGTCTCGGGTGGGGGCACTGGCAACTGCAGTGGAGGGAGCTGTTAGGGCTTTAAACTAGAAAAAGTTAGTGGTATGGGATATGGGGGAAAAACAGTGACGTCCCAGTGTAATAATATTATGAATTCTAGGGTAACTAGTAATAGGCAGAATAAGGTGAATATTGGAAAGCCAGTGGCTCTAGGTGACAAGGACAGTAATAGGTATAGTGGAAAAACAGAAATGAGCAGGAAGGGTAAAGAGAAAGGAGGGTCTTTAAATATATATTACACTAATAGTCGTAGTGCTAGGAATAAGTTGGACGAGTTGAGATTAGTTGCTAGTGCAGGTAACATTGATGTATTTGCCATAACTGAGACGTGGTTTAATTCGAAAAATCGGGACATGTCAGCTGAATGTCATATTCAGGGTTTTAAATTGTTCCAAGTAGATAGAAGTATCGGCAAGGAAGGTAAAAACATTGTTGTTGTTGGGGATAGCCAGGTTAGGTATATGGATAGGGCCTTCTGTTTGAAGGATAGGAGTAGGAGACAGAGGGTTTGCTTTCCTGGGGCTGGGATGGAGGATATTGTTAGCCAGCTGGACAATATCATGAACGGTAAGGGATCAATCCTATTATCTGCCTCAGTGCTGGAGGCAATGATGTTGGCAAGCGTAGAAGTGAGGATTTTGTTAGAAGGTACAGGACAGCAATAGACATAATTAGGAAGAAGGGGTATTAATTGTTGGCTGGACAAACACTGTAAGGATAATGCAGTACCATTCATTGACAACTGGGACCACTTCTATGGTAGAAATGACATGTATGCCAGGTATGAGGTTCACTTATCTCGGGCAGGTGTGGGTATTCTTGCTTGCTCAGTTGAGGGTGTTGTTAGGTCTTTAAACTAGGATTAGTTAGAGGTATGGATTTAGAAATGGAATATAATGAGTATGAATATATTGACTTAGGCCTTGATATTATGAATCTTAATAATAAAATGGACAGTAACAGGTATAGTGGAAGAACAGAAATCAGCAGGGGGAGAAAAGATAAGGGAGGTTTTCTAAATATTTTTTATAATAATAGTCGTAGTGCGAGAAATAAGATGGACGAATTGAGATTAGTTGCAAGTGCGGGTAATATTGATGTTTTTGCAATAACTGAGACGTGGTTTAATATGAAAAATAAGGACATGCCTGCTGAATTTCACATTCAGGGTTTTAAATTGTTCCAAGTAGACAGAAGTATCGGGAAGGGGGGTGGGGTGGCACTCTACGTCCGTGATCATTTAAATTGTTGCATAAAAACTGGTATAAAGTCTGAAATAATACATACAGAGTCTGTCTGGATAGAATTTTCAGAGGGGTGTGAAAAATTGATTTTAGGCGTGATTTACCGTCCTCCAAACTTACATAGGGAACAAGGCAGACTACTTTGGAAGGAAATTGTTAAGGCCACTAGGCACGATAACGTAGTAATTCTAGGTGACTTTAACTTTAGTCAGATTGATTGGAATTTCTTGACAGGGAATTTAGAATCTAACGACTTTTTAGAAGTAGTTCAGGATTGTTTTTTGAAACAGTTTGTGACAGAACCTACAAGTGGAAATAACCTACTTGACTTGGTTCTGACAAACAAGGAAACCCTTGTTAATAATTTAGAAATTAGAGAAGAACTCGGCGAAAATTGAATGGATGTATGACAGTAGGGACAATTCAGAAACGATGAAGAAGTTTCTTGGCAATAGGTTCAGCTATGTTGTAGAAGCCGTTGTTCTGGTTGAAGTTGTTGGATATGCAGATAAGTGATGATTCCAGGATTCTTCGGTATTGAGTGTTGTCTTCTCTGGCGATGAGTCTTGCGTTTCTGTAGTTGATTAAATGGATGTGTGAATTTCGGTGTTGAACACAGGCCTTACTTGAGTCGTCAGATCTGCCTGCGTACTGGTGTTCTGAAATACGTGTTTGGAGGTCTCTGGATGTTTCGCCGACATATAATTTGCTGCAGTCATTACAAGGGATTGTGTATACCCCTGCAGTGGATTGAAGCTTGTCCTGTCTGTTACTTTTAATG
>WNWK01008934.1:67500-80699 GCA_009830355.1 Cherax destructor
CTCTCTTCCATTTCCCCACTGTCTCCAGTTTCTCCTCTCCCTCCCTCCAACCCCACACAAACAATCAGGCAATCACACCACAAAACAAACACACAGAAATACATAGTTTTTCACTCTGTGGCATCTTAAAAAAAAGAGGTGCCAGAGAGCAGGACGGAAAACTAGGCGACTGGATGATGAGTCTGCGAAGGAAGATTGGGCAGCAGAGCTCATGAAAAGGGAACATGAGTGGGGAAGGAAGCTAGAGGAGCTTAGCATGAAAATGGAGGAGATGATAGCTGCAGAAAGCAAGAAAATGGAGGAGAGGATAGCTGCAGAAAGCAGGAACTGGGAGAAGCAAGTCACAACAGCAGAGGCTAAGATACAGAGATTAGAAGAGGAACTGAAAAATTTGAAACAGCCTAAAGAACTGAAAAGCAATGTGGACATGGTATTTGAAACTGCTACCTCAGTCACAAATAAGGGGACTGTAGAGAACGAAGTTAAACTGTATGCAGAGGCCATATCAGACCATCGTGGAGCCCGAGAAAAAGAGAGGATCACATCAGGAACAATCGAGGGGAGTGTAGAAAAAGGGAGAGCTACGCTATACGTAGAAGCCCTAACAGACCACAGCAGTGCACAGGGAAAGTTAAGAAGAGAAAACGAAAGGCCACTGGGCCAAGGGATAACGAGAGTGAAGATATTGAAGAAAGGAAAGCTGCAATGGAGGCAACTAAATCGAATCAAGGGGTACATAGGGATAGGCAGTGGGAGAATGAAAGAGAGAGATCAGTCTTTGTTTATGGGCTCCAGGAAGCTGAAGGGGAAACTTACAAAGCAAGAAGACAAGGGGAGGAAAAAGCGATTGAAAGCATCATGAAAGCAATAGGAGAAGATGACATGACCCAGCTGGCAAATTTTATGAGAATAGGGGGGTTTGCAAGAGGAAGAATCTGGCCAGTCAAAGTGATTTTCAAGGCAGAATTGACTCGAAACAGGATCCTGCAGGAGAAAGCAAGACTGAGGGATATGTCAGAGTACTGAAGGGTGTATCTCGACCGCAACAGAACACGAGAAGAAAGACAGAAACTTAAATAGATGGTACAGAGACAAAAGGAGGAAAGAGAGATGGACAGGAGAACCCAGACTCAGGAGGAAGCTCAAATACAATCACTTTCAGATGTCCCCCAACCTGGACAACCCCAATGCAACCAAATAATCTAACCCAAAACACACATGCCATACCCAATGCTTCCACCCACCTCATTACAAACTTCACCTTCACACCAACCACCCATATTCCTCATCAGGTCTCCCACTTTCCCAACCCCAACATACCCCTCAGACTATGGTTTTAGAAAAGAAGTTGAAGGTTTGGTATACAAATGCAGATGGAATAAGAAATAAATGTGAGGAGTGGCATGAAAAAATAAAGGAGACATCCCCAGACATAATAGCACTCACAGAAACAGAACTCACCAAGATGATAACAGATGCAATATTTCCACCCGGATATCAAATCCTCAGGAAAGATAGAGGGAGCAGAGGGCAGGAGGAGTTGCACTGCTCATTAAGAACCGGTGAGGATTTGAGGAAGTGGAAGGAATGGATGGAATGGGCGAAAGGGACTACATAGTAGGAGCAATCCAGTCTGAGGGCCATAAGGTGGTAATTGCTGTAATGAACAACCCACCACAGAACTGCAGGAGGCCAAGAGAAGAATACGACGAGAGCAACAGAGCAATGGTAGACTCACTAGCCGAGGTGGCCAGAAGAGCTCACATAGGAAGAGCAAAGTTACTAGTTATGGGTGATTTCAATCACAAGGAGATTGATTTGGAAAACCTGGAGCCCCATGGGGGTCCTGAATCATGGAGAGCCAAGATGATGGATGTGGTACTGGAAAACCTCATGCATCAACATGTTAGAGACACTACCAGAGAAAGAGAGGTGAGGATGATCCAGCAAGATTGGACCTAGTATTAACCTTGAGTAGTTCGGACATCGAGGATATCACGTATGAAAGGCCCCTTGGAGCTAGTGATCATTTGGTTCTGTGTTTTGATTATATAGTTGAGCTACAAGTGGAGAGGGGAGTAGGAATAGGAAGGGAAAAACGAAACTACAAAAGGGGGGACTACACAGGCATGAGGAACTTCCTACAAGATGTTCAGTGGGAGAGAGAATTGGCAGGAAACCCTGTAAAAGAAATGATGCAATATGTGACAACAAAATGCAAAGAGGCAGAGGCGAGGTTTGTTTGCAAGGGAAACAGAAGTAATGGGAAGACCAGAACGAGTACTTGGGTCACCCAAAGGTGTAGGGAGACAAAAACTAAGTGCACTAGAGAATGGAAAAAGTACAGAAGACAAAGGACCCAGGAAAATAAAGGGATTAGCCGAAGAGCCAGAAACGAATATGCACAGGTAAGAAGGGAGGCTCAGCGACAATACGAAAATGACATAGCATAAAAAGTCAAATCTGACCCAAATCTGTTGTATAGCAACATCAGGAGGAAAACAACAGTCAAGGACCAGGCTGAGGAAAGAAGGTGGGGAGTTCACAAGAAACGACCAAGAGGTATGTGAGGAGCTCAACATGAGATTTAAAGAAGTATTTACAGAGGAGACAGGAAGGACTCCAGGAATTCAGAATAGGGAGGTATACCAACAAGTGCTGGATGAAATACACACAACCGAGGAGGAGGTGAAGAAGCTGCTATGTGAACTCGATACCTCAAAAGCGGTGGGACCTGACAACACTTCTCCGTGGGTCCTTAGAGAGGGAGCAGAGATGTTGAGTGTGCCACTAACAAAAATCTTCAACACATCCGTTGAAACTGGGCAACTACCAGAGGTGTGGAAGATGGTAAATGTTGTCCCAATTTTTAAGAAAGGAGACAGACACGAGGCATTAAACTACAGACCTGTATCACTGACTTGTATAGTATGCAAAATCATGGAGAAGATCATCAGGAGGAGAGTGGTTTAGCACCTAGAAAGACACACGCTTATAAACGACAACCAGCACGGTTTCAGGGAAGGAAAATCCTGTGTTACAAACCTACTGGAGTTTTATGACAAGGTAACAGAAGTAAGACATGAGAGAGAGGGGTGGATAGACTGCATTTTCTTGGACAGCAAGAAGGCGTTCGACACAGTTCCTCACAAGAGGTTAATGCAAAAGCTAGAGGATCAGGCACACGTAACAGGAAAGGCACTGCAATGGATCAGATAATATCTGACAGGGAGGCAACAACGAGTCATGGTACGTGACGAGATGTCAGAGCGGGCACCTGTGACGAGTGGGGTTCCACAAGGCTCAGTTCTAGGACCTGTACTGTTTGTGGCATATGTGAATGACATAACGGAACGTATAGACTCAGAAGTGTCCCTGTTTGCAGATGATGTTAAGTTATTGAGAAGAATTAAATCAGTCGAGGATCAGGCAGGACTACAAAGAGACCTAGACAGGCTACAAGCCTGGTCCAGTAAATGGCTCCTTGAATTTAACCCTGCCAAATGTAAAGTCATGAAGATCAGGGAAGGGCAAAGAAGACCGCAGACAGAGTATAATATAGGTGGCCAAAGACTGCAAACCTCACTCAAGGAAAAAGATCTTGGGGTGAGTATAATACCGAGCACATCTCCTGAGGCACACATCAATCAGATAATTGCTGCAGCATACGGGAGGCTGGCAAACCTAAGAATAGCGTTCCAATACATCACTAAGGAATCTTTCAAGACTCTGTACACCATATACGTCAGGCCCATACTGGAGTATGCAGCACCAGTTTGGAACCCACACCTGGTCAAGCACGTCAAGAAATTAGAGAAAGTGAAAAGGTTTGCAACAAGACTAGTCCCAGAGCTAAGGGGATTATCCTACGATGAAAGGTTAAGGTAAATCAGCCTGACGACATTAGAGGACAGGAGGGTTATGGGAGACATGATAACGACATATAAAATACTGCGAGGAATAGATAAGGTGGACAGAGACAAGATGTTCCAGAGAGGGGACACAGAAACAAAGGGTCACAATTGGAAGTTGAAGACTCCTATGAGTCAAAGGGATGTTAGGAAGTATTTCTTCAGTCATAGAGTTGTCAGGAAGTGGAATAGCCTAGAAAGTGACGTAGTGGAGGCAGGAACCATACATAGTTTTAAGACGAGGTTTTATAAAGCTCATGGAGCAGGGAGAGAGAGGACCTAGTAGCAATCAGTGAAGAGGCGGGGCCAGGAGCTATGACTCGACCCCTGCAACCACAAACATGTGAGTACACACGCACACACACGCACACACACACAGGGTGACAGCTGTATAACAAGAGAGAGAGGGGTGGGTCTGTAAGAAGGCTTTTGATATAGTTCCAGACAAGAGATTAGTGCATAAGCTGGAGGACCAGGCAGGTATAACAGGGAAGGCATTGCAATGGATCAGGAAATACCTGTCGGGAAGACATCAGCGAGTCACGGTACGTAACGAGGTGTCAGAGTTTGCGCCTGTGACGATCGGGGTTCCACAGGGGTCAGTCCTAGGACCAGTGCTGTTTCTCGTATTTGTGAACGACATGACGAAAGGAATAGACTCTGAAGTGTCCCTGTTTGCAGATGATGTTAAGTTGATGAGGAAAATTCAGTCGGACGAGGACCAGGCAGAATTGCAAAGGGATCTGGACAGGCTGCACGTCTGGTCCAGAAACTGGCTCCTGGAGTTCAACCCCACCAAGAGCAAATTCATGAAGATTGGGGAAGGGCAAAGAAGACCGCAGACGGAGTACAGTCTAGGGGGGCAGAGACTACAAAGCTATCTCAAGGAAAAGGATCTTGGGGTGAGTATAACACCGGGCAAATCTCCTGAGGCGCACATCAAACAAATAACTGCTGCAGCATTCGGGCGCCTATCAAACCTAAGAACAGCATTCCGACATCTTAATAAGGAATCGTTCAGGACCCTGTACACCGTGTACGTTAGGCCCATATTGGAGTATGCAGCACCAGTTTGGAACCCACACCTAGGCAAGCACGTAAAGAAACTAGAGAAAGTGTTGAGGTTTGCAACAAGACTAGTCCCGGAGCTAAGGGGTATGTTCTACGAGGAGAGGTTAAAGGAAATCGACCTAACGACACTGGAGGACAGGAGAGATAGGGGAAGGGGACATGAAAACGACATATAAAATACTGAAAGGAATTGACAAGGTGGACAGAGACAGAATGTTCCAGAGATGGAACACAGCAACAAGGGGACACAGTTGGAAGTTGAAGACTCAGATGAATCTCAGGGATGTTAGGAAGTATTTCTTCAGTCACAGAGTGGTCAGGAAGTGGAATAGTTTGGGAAGCGATGTAGTGGAGTCAGGTTCCATTCATAGTTTTAAGAAGAGGTATGATAAAGCTCATGGCGCAGGGAGATTGACCAAGTAGCGGCCAGTGAAGAGGCGGGGCCAGGAGCTATGAAATGACCCCTGTAACCACAACTAGGTGAGTACACATACACACACACATACACACTACGAGGAGAGGTTAAGGGAAATTGACCTGACGACACTGGAGGACAGGAGGGATAGGAGGGGGATGGGGGTCATGATTAAAACATAAAATACTGAGAGGAATCTAGAAAGTGGATAGAGACAGGATGTTCCAGAGATGGGACACAAGGGAAGTGGAATAGTCTGGAAAGTGAGGTGGTGGAGGCAGGATCCATACATAGCTTTAAGAAGAGTTATGATAAAGCTCACGTAGCAGGGAGTGAGTGATCTAGTAGCAATTAGTGAAGAAACGGGGCCCAGGAGCTATGAAGCGACCCCAGCAACCACAATTAGGTGAATACAATTAGGTGAGTACAGACACACACACACACCCGGAGCTAAGGGCTGTGTCCTTCGAGAGGTTACGAGAAATCGACCTGACGACGCTGGAAGACAGGAGAGATAGAGGGGATATGATAAGCTCATGGAGCAGGGAGATAGTGGACCTAGTGATGACCAGTGAACAAGCGGGGCCAGGAGCTGTGAATCGACCTTTGCAACCACAATTAGGTGAGTACACACACACTCACACAAAGGAGGGGGAGGAGGCTACGATAACGATGTCCAAAGTACTGAGAGGAATTGACGAGGTGATCAAGGGCGGAATGTTTCAGAGAGGGAACACTGGAACAAGAGGACACAACTACATGTTGAAAACTAAGATGAATCATGGGGATTTAAAAAAAAATATTTCTTCAGCCTTAGGGATGTCAGGAAGTGGAACAATCTAGAGAGTGAAGCAGTAGAGGGGGAATCCATTCACACTTTAAGAAGAGGTATGATAAGGCTCTTGGAGACGGAGACGGGAGTGGACCTAGTAGAGACCAGCGAAGAGGAGGGGCCAGGAACTGTGACTCGATCCCTGCAACCACATATAGACGAGCGCACAGACACACCCACAAAAAAAAATACTTGATAGTGTAAGTAATTCTTACAAAAAATGCTTATAATGCCATACCTTCAAGACATGATGTCTGTACATGCTGGGTACCATTTACCATTCGGAACAACACTTGTGCCTGCTGGGACAGAGCCAGTTGTGTTATCATCATAGCAGAACGCAGTTCCTCTAATTCTGACACCTCCACCTTGGCCACACAACCTCCTATGAGAAGGTAAAATGTAATGGCTATTATTACAGCCATTATAACAACATATGTATATAGGGGGCGGCGAGGTGCAATAGATAATGGAGAATGGCATATGAGTGACTGGCTGTAACCATGTGAATGCGAGGGAAGACTCTGTTTATGTAAGTGACTTTAGTGGAAATCCCAGCCACAACTGAATGGTTACACAGACTTAATAAACGATATAATTAATCTTTAAAATTATGAGAGTACCTTAAAATTTATTTGTGACACACAGTCACGCAGTCAGGCACAGCAGTCATGCGCGTTTTGAGCTCCGCTAAATTGGGTCGTATTGGGTGGTCCTAGGGGTAATCCGAGTGCAACAAAGAGGCGTGGGCATAGGCTAAAGTGTCATACTTATTTAAAACCAAAAAGCAGGGAAATACGAGTGATCCCAGAGGAAGAAAACACTGTAAATAGTGGAAGTGCCAGTGAGGGGAGGCGTTGATAGGCCTAACAGTGGTTGCCACACAGCAGGAAGTCGAGAATTTATCGTAGTGAACTATAATACAGTGGGGAGCATATCTACTGGAGGCACCCAAGAAAGGAAGATAAGTGCAAGGCAAGCAGTGAACAATACGGTGATTGCATAAAGTGAGCCCAATAGAAAAGAAACGAAGAGGTAGTACCCAGCAGTACCCAGCAGGGCGCCACGCCAGGAGAATACCCACAGCAGACATCGAATGTAATGTACAAAATCCTAGTTGTGGTTTGCAGGTTTGCAGGTTTCTGGCCCTGAGTTGCTGAAGCTGTGGGACAAACTCCTGCTCGTAGGAGCTGAATTCATAGTATAGTTCATAGTTCGGAAGACAAGTCAGGGCGCAGGGCTACCAACCAAATGTACACACGTGTACGCACGCCACACACACATACACTTGAAGTAGTCAGGATATAGACATAGTACCATACAATTGTTCGTGTAGTAGCAACAATATTATTACCAGTTTATAAGTAGCAACTTTTAGTAGCAGGGCTTAGTAAGATTACAGAATTAGATTTACAATAGATGAACACTGTGGAAGAGGTGCCAAGACGCACACACACACGTACACGCTTGAAATAGTCAGGGTGTAGTAGACCATACAGCTGTTCTTGTATTAGCAATTATATTTTTATCAGTTATATAGGAAGTAGTATTCTTTTTAGTTTTTGTAGCTAAGTAAGGTAGGAAGAAAATTCAAATACGTGGGCGGAGTGCAGGCGCGGTGAGCCAGAGGTAAACATACACACGCACACACAGTGAGGACAGGCGTGCACACACACACGTACACACATACACTCAGTTAGGCCTAGCATTGACCAGTAGACCACTACCCATTTCCCTACAAACCCCGTAATCCTCCCACGCTCATGCACACACACACACACACACAAACACACACAGACATACATACGCTCACGCTCACACACACACACACACACACACACACACACACACACACAAAGGAACACGGGGATTACATTCATGACAGCACCGGGAGAGGATTATGCACCTTTGACAAGGCAATGGGAGACACAGTGGGAGGAGGAAAGGAAGAAGTCGATGTTCATCTATGATAGAGACAACAGTACCTGGCAGGAAACACCGCTTGGGGCTTGTGCACCAGGCACAGCCAAAGGGAATGAGGAGAAAGGAGGAGAACTCGGGTACGCACAGGCACTGGCAGGCACACATGGGGCCCGAAGCAAGACGAGCAGGATAACAACACACGAGAGGGATATAGAAGAAGCAGCCAGGATCACGAAGAGCACCACAGGACCAACGAATGGGAGCACAGAAACAACATATGAGAGGGTAGACAAAGCAGCAGACACGCTAATCATGGAGACCCCCACAACACACTGCAGCAGACAGGGACGTAAGAGCAGACCGGACACACAAAGGAACACGGGGAATACAGTCATGACAGCACCGAGAGAGGATAATGCACCTGTGACAAGGCAATGGGAGACACAGTGGGAGGAGGAAAGGGAGAAGTCGATGTTCATCTATGGCCTGAAGGAAGTCGAAGGAGACACCCACGACAGAAGGAAACAGGAGGAGACAGAACAGATCGATGGTATCATGGTAGCAATAGGGGGAGACTCATCTCAAGTGACAAATTTTCGGAGAATCGGGTGGTACACAAAGGGAAGAAGTCGACCCCTCAAGGTAATATTCAAGGCAGAATCAGCATGCACCATGATCCTGCAAGAGAAAGCTCGGCTGAGGACGAACCAGGGGTACCGGAATGTATATCTAGATCGAGACAGAACACAGGAAGAAAGGGAGGCCCGGAGGGAGAGGTTAAGAAGGAGGAGAGAGGGGGAGGGAGACAGCGAGATACGGAGGACACCAAGCCCAAGCAGGACAAACACACACACTGGAAATACCCTCAGCGGGCCTCATATCACAAACAACCCACGACACCCATACACTCTAGCACCACACCCACATATCAGGCCCCTGTCCCCACCCTAGCAAATGAAAACCCACCGTCACAGTTACCCCCACCCCCACCTCAAGCTGCACCCCACCTGCCCATACCCCAACCATACAATCACCCCACCCATGCTCCAACCCCCTGCGGGCACCCTGCCCACACCCCATCCCACCAAGATCTCCCCAGGGCCACAGTATTGGAAACAAGGTTGAAGGTTTGGTACACAAATGCGGATGGAATTACGAATAAGTATGAAGAGTGGAATGAAAGAATAGATGAGGCATCTCCAGACATCATAGCGGTCACAGAAACTAAATTAAATGAGACAGTAACAGATGCAATCTTCCGCAGGGATATCAGATCCTGAGGAAAGATAGGAGGAGCAGGGGGGGTGGAGGGGTTGTACTGCTTGTAAGGCACCGTTGGAGATTCGAGGAAATGGTAGGAGTGGAGGGGGGTAGAGAACGGGAATTCATAGTAGGTACCATCCAGTCTGGGGAGCATAAGATAATCATTGCAGTGATGTATAACCCACCACAGAACTGCAGGAGGCCAGGAGAAGAATACGATGAGAACAACAGAGCGATGGTGGACACCCTGGCAGAGGTGGCAAGAAAAGCACACATGAGCAGAGCGAAGCTACTGGTCATGGGAGATTTCAACCACAGGGAGATCGACTGGGAGAATCATGAACCACGTGGGGTCCAGAAACTTGGAGAGCCAAGATGATGGACGTGGTACTGGAAAACCTGATGCACCAACATGTCAGGGACACGACCAGAGAGAGGAGAAGATGAACCAGCAAGACTGGACCTTGTATTCACCCTGAACAGCTCAGATATTGAAGACATAACGCACGAGAGCCCCTGGGAGCCAGTGACCATATGGTGCTTAGCTTTGAGTACATTGTAGAGCTACAGGTGGAGAGGGAAACAGTACCGATAGAGACAAACCAGACTTTAAAAGAGGAAACTACACGGGCTTGAGGAATTTCCTGCAGGACATCCAGTGGGAAAGGGAAATGGAAGGACTGACAATAAATGAAATGATGGAATACGTAGGGGCAAAGTGCAAGGAGGTAGAGGAACGGTTTATACCCAGAGGCAAATGTTTAAATGGGAAGGCCAGAAGAGCCCTGGTTTACCCAAAGGTGCAGGGAGGCAAAGAATCAGAGTATCAGAGAATGGAAACGGTACAGAAGGCAAAGAACCCAAGTAAACAAAGAGATTAGTAGAAGAGCTAGAAACGAGTATGCACAAGTACGGAGGGGGGCCCAGAAACAGTACGAAAACGACATAGCATCGAAAGTTAAGTCCGACCGAAACTGATGTTCAGTCACATCAGAAGGAAGACAACAGTCAAGGACCAGGTGATAAGGCTGAGGAGAGAAGATGGGAACTCACAAGTAATGATCAAGAGGTATGTGAGGAGCTCAACTTGAGGTTTAAGGAAGTATTCACAATGGAGGAAGGAAGGCAGCTGGGTAGACAGGACATGGTTCGTCACCAACAAGGGATGTACCAAGTGCTAGAGGGCTTACACACAACTGAGGAGGAAGTGAAGCAGTTACTCAGTGACCTCGATACCTCAAAGGCGATGGGTCCGGACAATATCTCCCGTGGGTTCTTCGGGAAGGAGCTGAGGTACTGAGTGTGCCACTTACCACAATATTCAACACATCCCTTGAAACTGGGCAGCTACCTGAGGGGGAAGGCCAACTTTGTACCCATCTTTAAAAAGGGGGCAGAAAAAAAAACTAAAAATATAGACCGGTGTCCTTACGGGATAGGGGAAAAATCCGGGAAAAATCAGGAAAAAAAATTGGGGGGCACCTAGGGGCTGAACAGGGTAATAAACACCAGCCCCAAAGGATTCCCGGGGAAAACAAATTCCGTGTAACAAACCCTAGGGGTTCTATGATAAAAAACAGAGTGTGAAGGTTGTGCCAAACTTTCCCGGAAAAGTATAAAAAGAAAAAGACTAATAACAAGAAAAAAAAACACTTTTTTTTTTAATGAATGAAATTTAAAAAAAAATAAGTAAATATGATTATAATAACTTATTTTAAAAAAAATGAAAAAAAGAAAACAAAAAAATACTATATATTCAAAATTAAAATTTTCAGTTTTTGAGGATCTCTAAAAGAAGCAATTTAATCCCAAAGATGAGGACCCGTGGTGGTGGTGGTGGTGGTGGTGGTGGGGTTGTTGTTGCCTTTTTGGTTTTCCCCAAATCCCAAAAGTCTTCCAAACTGTTAAAAATGTCACAAAAGATGTCAGGGACTCAGTTTAAAGTTTTCCCCAGGACGTCCAAATTGCCTGATGTTTCTTAGTGTGTACTGAGGTACTACTGGTGGTAGTGCAGGGAAAATTTGGGGGTTGGTTTTGTTTTTCAAGGGGGAGCGGCCCCCACTCAGCCTTGAATCCATGACGGGGGCGGAAAAAAGAGGACTCAATGAAACCACAATAATTACTCACCACTCTAGATTAATTTACATAGTAGGCATAAGGCCCTTAAAAGAAATCAAACTGTAATAATTAACTAAAAAAAAACCAAGGGAGGGCATAGCAGAAGTGAATGTTTTTTAAAATGAATTTAAGTTCCCAAAAAAATTAAAATTTAAACTTCCTTTAACCCAAAATAATGAAGAAGAAAGCCTGAAAATTTCAGGGGATCAGGTGGTCAGTCAAGGATTTCAACCGGCAGCGGGGCCCCAGAATTTCACCTCTCAACCCGGGGGAAAAAAGGGGGGGATAGCGGGAGCGGGGCACTCCAACCCCCCCTTAAAAAAGCAAAATACCACCCAACCATCTTTTTACATACCCCCTTTCATCACTCCTATCTATACTTTTTCCCCCACAGAGGTAAGGCCCAAAAGAGAGAAGGGGGGGTTGGTTTTCATTTTCCCGGACTGCAGGAAGGCCTTCGACACCCGTTCCTCCCTGAGTTAGTAAAAAAAGGTGGAAGAACAAGCATGTATAACAGGAAGGGGCACTGGAATGGTTCAGGGGAAAACCTCACAGGAGGCAACAACGGGCCCTGGTGGGGATGAGGTATCACAGTGGGCGTTTCGACGGGTCCGAGGGTCCCGTCCAGGAAACCCGTGTTTTTTTGGTATATGAAATGACATGACGGATGGGATAGACTCAGAAGTGTCTCTGTTCGCAGATGATGTGAAATTTAAAGGAAAAATCAATCGGAAAGAGGACCAAGCAATTTAAACAGACCGGGCAAGCTTGACTCTGGTCTAAACCCCTTTCGAATTCAATCCCACCAAATGCAAAGTCATGAAGGGTCGGAGAAGGGCAAAAAAAGACCGCTGACAGAGTACAGGCTAAAGGGGGCAAAAGGCTACAAACCTCGGGAAAGGAGAAAAACCTTGGGGTGAGATAACCCCAAAAACGTTCCGGAAAATCAACCAGATAACTGGGGAGCAGGGCGACTGTGTCACTCATCAATCCATGAAAAAAAATTTCAATGCATACTGCCAGGACATCATCTAAAGGGAAAGGAAGACAAGGGCCCGCCGGGCTATGGGAAACAAAAGAGGGGGGCCACAACCCCCCAGGGACGGGTTATTTTAGGGCCAGGGAGGGAAAAAAAAACTGAAAAAAAATGACAATAATCCACACCAACTGAAAACACATCTAGAACAGAGGCACTGACATGGGGCCCCCACCCAGAACAACAGATATTAGAGCCAACAAAAAACCCCCCAAATTCCACGGGAAAATGACGACATTTGTCTTTGCAAACAAAAGGGCCCAAAGCCGTCAAAAAACAACAAAATTCCTTACATCAAGGGACTGTTTTACGGGGTCAAATGCAATGTTTTGCGTCAAAACGAGACCCACATAAAGGATCATTATGACAACGAAATATGGGCCCGGTTTTTATTAAAGCCCCAAGAAAAAAACAGGCAACTTGGGGGGTTTGGGCCCCGGGCCCTCACAGAGTCGCTCATTTGCTCAGAACTACTAAACACCTCATATAATGTAGTTGAAGTTTTGGCGGTAAAGACTGAAAACCAAAACTTTGTCATTGTGGTGGATAAAATTCCCTACGCAACTTCCCAGCAACCCCCGGAGCAGCTTTTGAAAATTGGCCACTGGGGCTAGAAAATTCCCAACTCCT
>WNWK01008935.1:0-12500 GCA_009830355.1 Cherax destructor
ATATGAAACCCCTACCCACCCATCTCTCTTTGTCTTACTGCTGTCACCCTGTTAGAACCCAAAATGGTTTTGTGACAAAGGTTTCCCGTGTGTGTTTTGTGTGTGTACTCACCTATTTGACTCACCTATTTGTGGTTGGGGGGGGCCCATTCATGGCTCCGGCCCCCCCTCTTTCACTGATTGCTACTAGGTCCTCTCTCTCCCTCCCCCCAAGGCTTTATAAACCCCCTAGTCTTAAAACTATGTATGGTTCCTCCCCCCACTATGTCGCTTTCTAAGCTATTCCACTTCCCAACAACTCTATGACTGAAGAAATACTTCCTAACATCCCTTTGACTCATAGGAGTCTTCAATTCCAATTTTTGTCCCCCCTTTTGTTTCTGTCCCCCTCTCTGGAACATCTTGTCTCTGTCCACCTTATCTATTCCTCGCAGTATTTTATTCGTTATCATGCCCCCCCTAACCCTCCTGTCCTCAAAGTGTCGTGGGGGCCGATTTCCCTTAACCTTTCTTCGTAGGAAAACCCCCTTAGCTCGGGGCCCCTAGTCTTGTTAAACCTTTGCACTTTCTCTAATTTCTTCCCCGTGCTTGACCAGGTGTGGGTTCCAAACTGGTGCTGCATCCCCCAGTATGGGCCTGACGTATATGGTATACGGGGGTCTTGAATGATTCCTTAGTGAGGTATTGGAATTTTTATTGAAAATTGGGGTTTACCAAAACCTAATGTTTGTCTAAGGGAAAAAGGGGGGGTTTTTAAAACCCCCTAAAAAACTAGGCCTTCCAGGTCTATCCCCATAAAAAAACTCAGTTTTACCCGTGGGTTTAGTGCTCCAGGGGGTTGGGGGTTTAGAAGGTTCCACAAAAAATTTCCCCTAGGAAAAAAAAATAAAACATTTATTTACTTATATTAAACTATAACAGTCCAAACACCCTCTTCACAAATCAATTACCCAAAACCCCCCCCAAAAAACAGTACAGGACGGAGAAGGCGGCCGGGTGGTCTTTTCCAAAAAAAAAAAAACAATACACTAAGCGGTCAGCCAAGCCACCACTCCCGTCCCCCGGGGAACACATCTCCTCCTATTTTTCCCCAGTTCCCCTCCCCCCTTGGGGCCCCGACCATCCCCGACCCAGGGTGTGTGGGGGTTACACCCAAAAAAAAAACCATGGCTTGAGTTAGCTACCCAAAGGGGGGGAATACAACATCACAAACTTAGCTGAACACAGGCTCCGTCCCCCCAGCCGTTATCCATGCCGCGCACGTGTAACCCACGCGACGCCTACCCCCCCCAACAAACATTTGGCAAAAAACCCCCCTAGCTGGATTTCCCCTATTTCACCACTTAAACTTCTTTACAGTTTCCCCCAAAAAAGGACAGCATATTTCTAAAATTATAATTTACATTTATAAAAAGGTTATACATTATTATTACTTTTTCCCCTAATTACCAAAATTTGGGGCCATTCTCCAATAGCTATATATTACATATTTTAAAAAATGTCATGCAAACCTGCCCCCCCCCCCCTAGACCATAGGTCTCACTCTCTAGCGGGGTCACACGGACACTGCTGGGAAAAAGGGAAAAAAAAAGGAAATAAACATAAACATTATAACTGGAGAATTAGTCCACAATCATAATTTTTTGGCACTGTTCTTTTTTAATATTACTTTAACAGTCTGAGGCTATTAGATTGCGGACATGTGAAACTCGCCTAAAAAAAAAGTGATCAAGTTCTATGCCAAAGGGGCCCACAGTCACGCTTTGAAAAACTATGTTGGAAAAAAGGCCCACCCCCAAAAAACGGTGGCCCACACTGGCGTTGATGCGTTTTACTAAATTACAATAAACATGATAATAATGTAAAAAGTGAACATTGTACATACCTCCCTGAGAAGTGCCATTTAATAACAAACATAAGAGCTAATATCACACCTATTGATTTCCATCTATCTTGACAATGTTAGTAATGCTGAAAAACAGATTTAAAGTATGTATGACACCACCAATGCTTGAAACAGGAACACTATCAAAAGTAGTGAAAAGAGAGAAAAACAATTCTTATTAAATTCTCGTGAAAAAAGATCACATAACCACCCCCATCTCACAGCAATCTTTAATAAAAAAACTGGTTCCCCATGACACACCTCTCGAGAAACAGGAGAGCATGGGAGAGGAGAAAAATATCGGGGCCCCCAAAAAACCCGGTGAATAGTCACATAAATTTTGTTGGTGGGACTGTGGCCATAAACACAGTCATCACCAAAGCCCTCTAATGGTGGACCTACCAGGCCGGCACCAAAGTCATTCCAAGGACCCTGGAGTCCCCAGTGGTGATCCAAAAATTTAAAAAGTCCTGGAGAAAAAAAACACCCCGGATCATTTGATATGACCCAAAAAAGTGGGGGCATCACCGCCAGCCCCACTTCACCCAAAACATTAGGTCCAACAGTCCCTATACCAACATAAAACACAGGTGAGGCATACCAGCCAGCACCTAAAAAAAAACAGGTGGGGTCCAGCCAGCACCTAAAAAGGAGATACCTTACCTGGGTATACCTTATGTTCTAAAACCCCACAATAGGGCTTCTGATACCTCCAACTCCGCTCAACCCCATTTCTCCTTTTTTTGGGGGTCCAAGGTTCCATCTACTCGTCTACCAAAAACACTGCAAAACAAGAACAGATAAGTGATCTATACACTACATGGTGACACTATTTAAAAAAACCGATCAGCAAACCAATTCTCCATTCCCTTCCGTAATGAGTCACCAGGTTTAGAAGTTGAAACAACAAGGCCCACCTAGTAAGGGGTCTGGGGTGGTTCCACATTAAAGTGAAGAAACGTACTGGATTGTAGTCACTAGAGACCATAACAGGATGCAGAGACCCTGTTACCCAAACAGAAAAAAAGTTAGCACTCCCAGAACTAAAACCATTTCTTCCTGTGCTATGGTGGCATAGCGTCCTTGGTGTCTTTACATTTCTCTGTTAAGTGCTGACTGGCAGTACTTTCCCTGCTCTACCCTGCAACAAGACTGCCCCAACCCTCTTTTCATTTTGCAAAACCCAGGGTGGGTGACTCATGTTTACAAAGAAAAGATCATGAGGGTTAATGTCATACAAAGGTTCGTATACAAAGATATTAAAGTACAATTATGGGTGTGTCCTTGGCACATAGAGTCATAAGAATCATATAATACCGCCACAAACTCACAACTGTGGTGTATAGTACATCAACAAAATTATTCATAAGAGGAACCCCTCGAACATTAGTTAGCAAATTTACTTTGCGGCAGTCAGTGAACCTGCTGAGAGGATCATCGAGTGTGAGACCCTTGAAAGGCAACGTCCACTGACTCTCGCTAAGTACATTGAAAAGATAAAAAAAATTCACATCTTCATCACAGCAGGTCTCTTCCCACAAGTTTATGTTGCCCACACAGGATGACTGTGCACAGCCACATTTACCTCATGGGGATTCACCTGGCCCCCATTTTCAGCATCCCAAAACTCCTTCGCAAAGACCCACCACGGCTGAGCCACAACTACAACCCTTCTTTCAGTAGGTCCAATGCTTCCACCATCTCGTACAATTTTCCAGTGTACATTATCTTCAGGGACGGTATCCACCATCAGTTTCCACACCAACCCAATCATAGCTTTCCTAGGAGCCGGCTCCAGTATCACAACCTCCTCACTAGCCTCCAGATCAAGTAGCACCACCTCCTGGTCCCACTTTATCCTAGGCAGACTCTAGGCTGGTTCACTAGTGCCGCCCCTCTCATCTTAGCCAAACAGTCTCTGAAACTGAGAAAAACACCGAGGGGAAGCATCACCATTCTCACCTAGCCCATGACTTAATGATTCCAGAGTGCTTCCCCACACGGTAATGAAAAGAGGCATCCCTCTTCCCAGTCCTTCTGGTACTGGGAAAACAAAAATGCATCGTCCTGAGAGACTGGTAAAAACACCCTACTTTTCTGTGACTCTCAAAGTGATAGACATCCATAAGTAAGGATCTCAAAACTACATGACATGTCATATAATTGGAATTCTGGTCGGCTTGGTGAAAGCCTCGCTGACAAAATTTTACCAGAAATCTCAAAACCACACACACAAAAGTATTAGGGAGAGGCTGGAACTCTGGTACCCTGGTAAAAAGATAAGTGGTTGGGAAACAGTTAGAAGTCAACTCACCCCTCTCAATACTGGAATAGTCTCCATCGGGAATCTGTAGAGAATTCAGAAACTTTTTCTCAAACAGCTCTGCCATGACTGCGTGGTCACATGCTCTGTAAAATAAACATTTGGTAAATTTTGAAACACTTCCCTGTCACAGCTGCCAGTTGAATAGCCTTCAGGAGTCACTACATCCCTTGACCTGAACCAGCTGCATCAGCTGCCGGGTAGTCACTCCCATGCCAGCACCGAAACCTCCCCTTAAACCGGGTTTTACCGGGGCTGGGTTGTCACTGCCAAGAGTCTCCTGCAGGTCAGACTCAATGAACAGGCTCCCCAGGCCCCAGCCACCACAGTCAGTAGGAAAATCAAGGCCGGGTACGGAAGTTCTTCTCTTGCTTACTTGGTTATTCATTTTACACACTGAAAATCTGTCAGTCACCATTACTCCAGGTTGTACATTACCACCTGTTGAAGCAAAGTCCTGTGAAACCAAACATTCCTCACTGTTGAGGAGACCCAAAACATTGTTGCCTAGTAGAAGGTCAACACCTGCAAAAGGTACATCTTCTGTAATACCTACAGGAAGGTACCCAGACTGATACGCAGACTCCACCCATAACCTGTGCACCGGAGTCTTGACTATACCTCCAGTAATCCCTGTGAGAAAAATGTGTAAACCAGTATATGTGTCACTCGACACTGGAAATACACCCCTGCGAAGCAAGGTGTACGTGCTACCAGTGTCCCTTAAGGATACAACACCTGATACCCTACCTTCATTTTGGTGTAAGGCCACGGTAGACTTGCTGGAATAGACCTTCATCCGAGGGTCTAGGACAGCTGGACTACTCTGTGTACCTTTGGGCAAGACGGCAATGCAAGCAACAGCATATGTAACTGGTGTACTTACTGGAGAGGTATCTGCTGCAGCCTGGTCTCTAATCATCTGTCTACAATATGGCTGCAGGTGGCCCTGTTTGTGACAATAATTACAGTAATAAGGTGTAAATGCCCCCTGCCCATTTGACCTAGGTTGGGTCTCTTGATGCTGAAGACCTGGGCTTGTCCTACCTATACCTTGGAGTCCTGGACCAGTGGCTCTGGACTTAAAACTTTCCTGGGTAGGTACTGGAATATTAGGCTTATTAAAATTCTGGTGGTTATTCGGCTGGAAAACAGGTGACTTAAACTTCTGAAATTTCCTACCCCTACTGGTAGGTGGAGAAAACTTACCATTATTAGTAGGTGGTGGGTGATAATTACTACCAAATTTTTTGGGTTTGCTAAAAATCTATCACCTAGCTCTAAAGCATATTTAAAATCATCCGGATCCTTCTCCTCAAGATAAGCCTTAAGGTCAGGAGGAGCATTCTTTAAAAGATCCTCTAGCAAAATTAAGGTACGCACTCTCTCATAACTGTCACCCACATCTTTGGAGCGCCACCACCTGTCTAAAAGTGACATCTTCTCCTTACCATAATCTAAGAGAGACTGCCCTGCTTGAAATTTAAGCCCTCTAAACTTCTGCCGATACCTTTCTGGCAAAATCTGATAAGACAATAAAACTACCTCCTTCAGCTTCTTATAATCAGCAAAGTCTGGTCCCTCTAGAGAACTAACTGCCTGTAAGCCTTTACCAACTAATTGTGTACGTGCTAATGTAGCCCATTCCTTTTCCGGCCAATCTTGGGATTTGGCCGTACTTTCAAATAAGAGAAAAAACTGGTCTGGGTCTTTCTCGAGGAACTTGGGCACAAATTTTATGGCTTTGTCCAACTGAAATGCATTTACACACTTGTTGGTGGTTTGCTTTAACCTTTCTAAGTCTTGTAGTTCTTGGATCTTTGTACGTTCAATCCTTACCAAGTCTTTTTGTTGCTCAATTATGTCCAATTTCAACCTCATAAGTTGTTCTTCCTTATCCAGGTCCCTACCAGTGGAACCTAACCCAGGGTTTCCTCCATCACCCACAACAACCCTAGCAAGTTCACCACTGTGAGACATTTTGGGAAAATATAGCACAAACTCTTGCTATCTACCACAACTTATATAAAATAATAAATCACACAGTAAAGCACCAACACAAAATTAGTATAAGAAACACAAGGAGTAATTATCCTGGAACTCCCCAAAAATGAAACAGGATAGCACACAAAAATCTGGCAGAAAAATAGAGCTATTTCACCTGCCAAGGAAAAATATCTCCAAAAAAAATTAGGTATTAATAACAAGAAAACCAACCATATTGCACCTGCAAAGGTAAATTATGCACCAAAATTTGTATTATTAACACCCTTAAAAATCAGCAATATTGCACCTGCAAGTGTAAATTATTCAACAAAAATATGTATTAATAACACCTTGAAAAATCAGCAATACTGCAAACAAAACAAATAAAATCTGGGGTTATTGCACCTGCAAAAGGCAAATTGTACCCCCAAAAATACTGGTAATAACAATAAAATCAGCACTATTGCACACAAAACAAATAAAATCTGGGGTTATTGCACCTGCAAAGGCAATTGTTCCCCCAAAAATACTGGTATTAATAACAAGAGGTATTAATAACAATAAAAGTAAGCAATAGAGCACTTGCAAAGGTAAATTAGGTCCCAGAAAAATTATGGGCACTAATAACAAAAAAAAATTAGACCTATTTCACACAAAACAAGCAGTAACCTGAGTACTACACCTGCAAAAGTAAGGCCACATTTTAGTGTAGGTATTTTCTAGTGAATCCTTCCTCTAACCAACCCAATAAAGTATGATTATTAACTTTCCAGGTTGCAAACTTGAATTACCACAAAATTTGATAATTCTCCCATATACAGGCCCCCATGTTACGCAGAAATTGGGGTTTACCTGAGGCCTAATGCCTTGTCTAAGGGCAAAGGGTAAAAGTTACACAAAACCCCTGTAAAACTAGGCCTTCCAGGTCTATCCCCATAAACAAAGCTACGGTGTTACCCGTGTGGTTTAGTGCTCCACTGGGTTAGGGTATCAGAAGGTTCCACACAAAAATTCCTAGGTAAGAAAATATACATTTATTTACTTATATTAAACTATATACAGTCCAAACACGCCTCTTCACAAATCAATTAGCCAAACCCCCTCAAAAACAGTACAGGACGGAGAAGGCGGCCGGGTGGTCACTTCAAAAAAAAAAAAACAATACACTAAGCGGTCAGTCAAGCCACCACTCCCGTCCTCCCGAACACATCTCCTCCTATTTCTTCAGTTCACACTCGTCCCTTAGGGCCCCGACCATGTCCGAGCCCAGGGTGTGTACTGGTACACCATTAAAAGAGCCTATGGCTTGAGTTAGCTACACCAAAAGGGAATACAACATCACAAACTTAGCTGAACACAGGCTCCGTCTCGCCAGCCGTTATCCATGCCGCGCACATGTGTAACCCACGCGACGCCTACACCCTCACCACAAACATTTGGCAAATAACTCCCTAGCTGGATTTCTCTATTTCACCACTTAAACTTACTTTACAGTATTCCCCAAAAGGACAGCATATTTCTAAAATTATAATTTACATTTATCTAAAGGTTATACATTATTATTACTGTTTTTCCTAATTACCTGAAATTTATGGCACACTTCTCCAATAGCTATATATTACATATATTTAAATGTCATGCAGAAACCTGCATAACAGGAACGCTATTCTTAGGTTTGCCAGCCGCCCGTATGCTGCAGCAGTTATCTGATTGATGTGTGCCTCAGGAGATGTGCTCGGTATTATACTCACCCCAAGATCTTTTTCTTTGAGTGAGGTTTGCAGTCTTTGGCCACCTAGACTATACTCTGTCTGCGGTCTTCTTTGCCCTTCCCCGATATTCATGACTTTACATTTGGCAGGGTTAAATTCAAGGAGCCAGTTACTGGACCAGGCTTGCAGCCTGTCCAGGTCTCTTTGTAGTCCTGCCTGATCCTCGACTGATTTGATTCTTCTCATTAACTTCACATCATCTGCAAACAGGGACACTTCTGAGTCTATCCCTTCCGTTATGTCATTCACATATACCAAAAACAGTACAGGTCCTAGGACTGACCCTTGTGGAACTCCACTCGTCACAGGTGCCCACTCTGACATCTCGTCACGTACCATGACTCGTTGTTGTCTCCCTGTCAGATATTCTCTGATCCATTGCAGTGCTTTTCCTGTTACGTGTGCCTGATCCTCTAGCTTTTGCATTAACCTCTTGTGAGGAACTGTGTCGAACGCCTTCTTGCAGTCCAAAAAAATGCAGTCTATCCCCCCCTCTCTCTCGTGTCTTACTTCTGTTACCTTGTCATAAAACTCCAGTAGGTTTGTGACACAGGATTTTCCTTCCCTGAAACCGTGCTGGTTGTCGTTTATAAGCTTGTGTCTTTCTAGGTGCTCCACCACTCTCCTCCTGATGATCTTCTCCATGACTTTGCATACTATACACGTCAGTGACACAGGTCTGTAGTTTAATGCCTCGTGTCTGTCTCCTTTCTTAAAAATTGGGACTACATTTGCCATCTTCCACGCCTCAGGTAGTTGCCCAGTTTCAATGGATGTGTTGAAGATTTGTGTTAGTGGCACACACAACATCTCTGCTCCTCTCTAAGGACCCACGGAGAAATGTTGTCCGGTCCCACCGCTTTTGAGGTATCGAGTTCACATAGCAGCTTCTTCACCTCCTCCTCGGTTGTGTGTATTTCATCCAGCACTTGTTGGTATACCTCCCTATTCTGAATTCCTGGAGTCCTAGCTGTCTCCTGTGTAAATACTTCTTTAAATCTCATGTTGAGCTCCTCACATACCTCTTGGTCGTTTATTGTGAACTCCCCACCTTCCTTTCTCAGCCTGATTACCTGGTCCTTGACTGTTGTTTTCCTCCTGATGTGGCTATACAACAGCTTCGGGTCAGACTTGACTTTTGATGCTATATCATTTTCATATTGTCGCTGAGCCTCCTTCTTACCTGTGCATATTCGTTTCTGGCTCTTCGGCTAATCTCTTTATTTTCCTGGGTCCTTTGTCTTCTGTACTTTTTCCATTCTCTATTACACTTACTTTTTGCCTCCCTACACCTCTGGGTGAACCAAGGACTCGTTCTGGTCTTCCCATTACTTCTGTTTCCCTTGGGGACAAACCTCTCCTCTGCCTCTTTGCATTTGGTTGTCACATATTCCATCATTTCTTTTACTGTTTTTCCTGCCAATTCTCTCTCCCACTGAACGTCTTGTAGGAAGTTCCTCATGCCTGTGTAGTCCCCCCTTTTGTAGTTTCGTTTCTCCTTTCCTATTCCTGCTCCCCTCTCCACTTGTAGCTCAACTATATAATCAAAACACAGAACCAAATGATCACTAGCTCCAAGGGGCCTTTCATACGTGATATCCTCGATGTCCGAACTACTCAAGGTGAATACTAGGTCCAGTCTTGTGTGTGTGTGTGTGTGTGTGTGTGTGTGTGTGTGTGTGTGTGTTTGTGAGTGTGTGTGTGTGTGTGTGTGTTTATGTGTGTGTGTGTGTGTGTGTGTGTGTGTGTGTCAACTCTAGGCTGAAGGACTAATTACCTCAGATTCCTTCTGATCTTCAACAGTTCTCCTCTGTATTGGACTGATGAAGCCAGTGGTGGGCGAAACGTTTCCACAATAAAGATACCCAGGTGTTGCACAAGTGTCATCAACTTGTCGGTTCTCTAAACCCTTTATCTACATTCCTTCTAGGACTTGCCTAGTAAGGGCCAGTAGGCCTTCCGCAGTGCTCCTCCAATATTATGTTACGTAAATGATCACAGATGCAACTAATGTGAGATTAGTGGCATCTGTAAGCATTTACCTAACATTTTGTAAGTAATTCTACCATTATTACCATTTAATAATAATAATAATAATAATATTAATAATAATAATAATAATAATAAGTAATCTTTATTTCTACAAGTACATGATATAACTTATACAGACCATAGCTGACATCAGTGACATACTATATAGAAAGCTCCTTGTTATGAAGAGCATTTCTGGCAAATTAGGTCAATTTTGTTCCCAGGATGCGACCCACGCCAGTCTATTAATAACCAGGTACCTACTTACGGCTAGGTGACAGTGACAGCAGGTGTAAGGTGACTAACACCCAGGTACCTACTTACTGCTAGGTGAACATGGACAGCAGGTGTCTTAAGGAAACACGTTCTAATGTTTCCACCCGTACCGGGAATCGAACCACGGACCTCAGTGTGTGAGCTTAAGTTATGTTCATCTATTTTTCCCTCACTCCTCCTCCCTGACCTCCACGTATCCTCCCTGACCTCCCCACCTCCCCCATCCCCAGTGTTCCTGGGGATCATACAGACTTAGCTGGCGGATAAACTCTTGTCTCCCCTCATCACGTGATGTGTAGGAGGGGAGTGGATAGGTGGGGATTGGGGGTTCCCCAGTGGGTGGGGGTTGAGGGTGCCCCAGTGGGTGGGGGTTGAGGGTGCCCCCGTGGGTGGGGGTTGAAGGTGCCCCAGTGGGTGGGGTTTTAGGGTGCCCCAGTGGGTGGGGGTTGAGGGTGCCCCAGTGAGTGGGGATTGAGGGTGCCCCAGTGGGTGGGGGTTGAGGGTGCCCCAGTGGGTGGGGGTTGAGGGTGCCCCAGTGGGTGGGGGAGGGGAAACGAAGGAAGGGTTACCACAAATAAAGAAGGAAACTTTATTTCTGCAGTATTACAAAATACATGCAATAAAATACTGAATATAAGCCCCATCTTATAATAATAACAATAATAATAATAATCTTTATTTCTACAAGTACATGATACAACTTATACAGACCATAGCTGATATCAATGACATACTAGTATATAGAGCATTTCTGGCAAATTAGGTTAATTTTGTCCCCAGGATGCGACCTCGCCAGTCGACTAACACCCAAGTACCTACTTACTGCTAGGTGAACAGGGACAGTAGGTGTCTTAAGGAAACACGTCGCGTATATACTATATTCTTTTCAAGACTGATTGGACTGATTACATAGATTCCAGGCTGAGGGACTGATTACCTCAAACTCCCGATTTTCTCCATCCTTCTTTGTATTGGACTGATGAAGCCACTGTGGGGCGAAACGTCTACAAATAAAGACCCCCAGATGTTGCAAATGTGTTTAATTGTCGGTGTTGTCTACCATACACTTATAACCAACGTCTTCCATTACTCACAAAACCATTGTCTTACCTGTATTAATTCTCAAAGTTTTCCACGGAAGAAAAGTAGCAATTAAGACTGCAGACCTCAGGCAGCAACATCTGCAGGAACGTGCAAGGCAGCAACATCTGCAGGAACGTTCAAGGCAACAACATCTGCAGGAACGTGCAGGCAGCAACATCTGCAGGAACGTGCAAGGCAGCAACATCTGCAGGAACGTGCAAGGCAGCAACATCTGCAGGAACGTTCAAGGCAACAACATCTGCAGGAACGTGCAGGCAGCAACATCTGCAGGAACGTGCAAGGCAGCAACATCTGCAGGAAAGTTCAAGACAGCAACATCTGCAGGAACGTGCAAGGCAGCAACATCTGCAGAAACGTGCAAGGTAGCAACATCTGCAGGAACGTGCAAGGCAGCAACATCTGCAGAAACGTGCAAGGTAGCAACATCTGCAGGAACGTGCAAGGCAGCAACATCTGCAGGAACGTGCAAGGCAGCAACATCTGCAGAAACGTGCAAGGCAGCAACATCTGCAGGAACGTGCAAGGCAGCAACATCTGCAGGAACGTGCAAGGCAGCAACATCTGTATCCCTACAGATGTAGAAGGTGAGATTAAATGAAGGTAGGTGGTAGCCACTACTCTTCTCTGCTTTATACACACGTTCTCGTTGAGAAGTTAAGCTTCTTATCTATAATCTGATGAACAAGCATTAGCACCCAGATGCCGGATACTGGAAGCTCTTCCCAGCGGGAGAGTTTTTTTGCAAGACACACGTACGACTTCTGGGTAACTGTCTTTGGCGTCCGGGGAAAAAAAGTCTCAGAAAATACGTCACGATTTTGGCTAGGAAAAAAAGGTCACTGGGGAAAAAAGGTCCCTGGGAAAAAAGGTCACTGGGAAAAAAGGTCACTGGGAAAAAAGGTCACTGGGAAAAAAGGTCACTGGGAAAAAAGGTCACTGGGAAAAAAGGTCACATTAGGTTAGGTTGTGACTTTTTTTCCATGTGATTTTTTCCTGGGTCCTTTTATTTGTAGACGTTTCGCCATCGAGTGGCTTTATCAACACATTATGTCCTTGTATTGTACTGATAAAGCCACTGGAGGGCGAAACGTCTACAAATAAAGATACCCAGATGTTTCACACT
>WNWK01008935.1:17500-30000 GCA_009830355.1 Cherax destructor
GAAGGTTGTACCACCCATCATAACATTGTTAACAGACACAGGAAGGTTGTACCACCCATCATAACATTGTTAACAGTCACAGGAAGGTTGTACCACCCATCATAACATTGTTAACAGCCACAGGAAGGTTGTACTACCCATCATAACATTGTTAACAGTCACAGGAAGGTTGTACCACCCATCATAACATTGTTAACAGCCACAGGAAGGTTGTACCACCCATCATAACATTGTTAACAGACACAGGAAGGTTGTACCACCCATCATAACATTGTTAACAGACACAGGAAGGTTGTACCACCCATCATAACATTGTTAACAGTCACAGGAAGGTTGTACCACCCATCATAACATTGTTAACAGCCACAGGAAGGTTGTACCACCCATCATGACATTGTTAACAGTCACAGGAAGGTTGTACCACCCATCATAACATTGTTAACAGCCACAGGAAGGTTGTACCACCCATCATAACATTGTTAACAGCCACAGGAAGGTTGTACAACCCATCATGACATTGTTAACAGCCACAGGAAGGTTGTACCACCCATCATAACATTGTTAACAGCCACAGGAAGGTTGTACCATCCATCATAACATTGTTAACAGCCACAGGAAGGTTGTACCACCCATCATAACATTGTTAACAGCCACAGGAAGGTTGTACCACCCATCATAACATTGTTAACAGCCACAGGAAGGCACACAACACAATGTATTATAGAAGTATCTACTGGCCAATGAAAAACGTTATTAATTTTATAATATTCCATTGTTCGTGAGTAATTCATTTCCGCTTCAAACTCCATCATCAGAATTTTGTTTTTAACCTGTGAATGTTTCCGTTTAGTTCTTAATTGATCGAATTCCTACAATTTCTTCAACATGTCTCCCTGACATGTAATAGTCATCATTTTTTTTTATAATTATTAATATATATATATATATATATATATATATATATATATATATATATATATATATATATATATATATTTTCTTTTCGGTCCACCCTGCCTTGGTGGGAATCGGTCGATGTGTTAATAAATATATATATATATATATATATATATATATATATATATATATATATATATATATATATATATATATATATATATATATATATATATAAAAATTTAAATAAAAAAAAAATGATGACTATTACATGTCAGGAGACATGTTGAAGAAATTGTAGGAATTGATCAATTAAGAACTAAACGGAAACATTCACAGGTTAAAAACAAAATTCTGATGATGGAGTTTGAAGAAATATATATATATATATATATATATATATATATATATATATATATATATATATATATATATATATATATATATATATATATATATATATATACTTTTAATCAGTACTTTAGGTATTAAGGTATTCTTGATTGGTGGTGAATGACACTTTTGTAGTAGATAGGTTTTAAACCTAATAAACATTCTTCATTTGTGTCTTTCTTCCTCTGTCTGTCTGTATGTTTCTCTCTCTCTCTCTCTCTCTCTCTCTCTCTCTCTCTCTCTCCTCTCTCTCTCTCTCTCTCTCTCTCTCTCTCCTATTAGTGAAGCAAGGGCGAAGGGAATATAACGAAAAACATGAAGGGGCGACAATAACATAAGAGAAGACGCAGGACAAGTAAAGGGGAAGCAAGAGAGAGAAACGATGAGGGGAAAGCAAGGAGAAACAAAAAAACTATTATTGAAGGAAGAATAGAGAGAGGGTAGATGAGAGGCAGTGTGTCCAGCACCGTCAAATACCAAAGCAGGATGGAGCCATAACACAGCAAATATCAATATATATATCAGGACAACCTGAGAGGTTTCGTGTGTTTACCCTCACGTCTTCAGAGGAATAGCAATGATGAACATATTGTGTATGTTACAACATGAGGTGAAACCTCACTCAGGTACCAGGTAAGGTGAAACCTCACTCAGGTACCAGGTAAGGTGAAACCTCACTCAGGTACCAGGTAAAGTGAAACCTCACTCAGGTACCAGGTAAGGTGAAACCTCACTCAGGTACCAGGTAAGTTAGGTGAAACCTCACTCAGGTACCAGGTAAGTTAGGTGAAACCTCACTCAGGTACCAGGTAAGGTGAAAATTCACTCAGGTACCAGGTAAGTTAGGTGAAACCTCACTCAGGTACCAGGTAAGTTAAGTGAAACCTCACTCAGGTACCAGGTAAGTTAGGTGAAACCTCACTCAGGTACCAGGTAAGTTAGGTGAAACCTCACTCAGGTACCAGGTAAGTTAAGTGAAACCTCACTCAGGTACCAGGTAAGTTAGGTGAAACCTCACTCAGGTACCAGGTAAGTTAAGTGAAACCTCACTCAGGTACCAGGTAAGTTAGGTGAAACCTCACTCAAGTACCTGCTAAGTTAGGTGAAACCTCACTCAGGTACCAGGTAAGGTGAAACCTCACTCAGGTACCTGCTAAGTTAGGTGAAACCTCACTCAGGTACCAGGTAAGTTTGGTGAAACCTCACTCAGGTACCAGGTAAGTTAGGTGAAACCTCACTCAGGTATCAGGAAAGGTGAAACCTCACTCATGTATCAAGGTGAAACCTCACTCGGCTATAAAGGTGAAACCTCACTCAGGTATCAGACAAATGAGGTGAAACCTCAGGGTTTCACTGGAAACAAGCCATACATAATGAGTTACAAGAGAGATGGAATAATCGTACATAGAACACACGGATTTTCCAAGGTGCTGCGTGACCCCTATGGGTTTAGCGTTTCTCCATGAATATAATAATAATAATAATAATATCAATAATAATAATATTGTGTCTGTAGAGTCATTTAAATTACGTGAACTGTCATTAACATAGAAGGTAACTCATCAAAATCTGCTCAGATACAATTAATCAGTTTAACACACACACACACACACACACACACACACACACACACACACACTATTAAAACACACTCATAAAAATCTTCCTCAGAGGATCGTGCTCAGAATGTTTTAAAATCCCAGACTCACCAGAGATATAAAAATATCATGCAAGATTTTTTGGACTAACGAACGAAAAAAATAATACGTTTGTTTTTAAAACAAAAATTCTTAATATGAGCTTGAAAGTTTTATTTTATATAATATATATATATATATATATATATATATATATATATATATATATATATATATATATATATATATATATATATATATATATATATATAGTACCACTGGACCCCTGGGACCACTGAAATCTTGGTAAAATGGATCCTTGTGACCATGGACCTCTGGGACCACTGGACCCCTGGGACCATAGACCCAAGAAGCCACTGGACCCCTTTGATCATGGACCCCTGGTACCACTGGACCCCTGAGACCACTGAACCCTCTGGGACCACTGGACCCCCATGGAACCAATGGAGCCCTGGGACCACTGGACTCCCGGGACCACTGGACCCCCATGGAACCAATGGAGCCCTGGGACCACTGGACTCCCGGGACCACTGGACCCCTGAGACCACTGGACCCCTGGTAGTTCAGATGAAGAAAATGTGTAATAAACGGCCTCTTGAAGCAATGAAAAAGACGGTGCTGGTGTTGAACACCAGCACCGTGGTGAGCTCTGTATCTTGCTGAGCTCAGCACCAGGGTGAGCTCTGTATCTTGCTGAGCTCAGCACCAGGGTGAGCTCTGTATCTTGCTGAGCTCAGCACCGTGGTGAGCTCTGTATCTTGCTGAGCTGAGCACTCGTGGTGAGCTCTGTATCTTGCTGAGCTCAGCACCGTGGTGAGCTCTGTATCTTGCTGAGCTCAGCACTCGTGGTGAGCTCTGTATCTTGCTGAGCTCAGCACCGTGGTGAGCTCTGTATCTTGCTGAGCTCAGCACCGTGGTGAGCTCTGTATCTTGCTGAGCTCAGCACAGTGGTGAGCTCTGTATCTTGCTGAGCTCAGCACAGTGGTGAGCTCTGTATCTTGCTGAGCTCAGCACCGTGGTGAGCTCTGTATCTTGCTGAGCTCAGCACCAGGGTGAGCTCTGTATCTTGCTGAGCTCAGCACCAGGGTGAGCTCTGTATCTTGCTGAGCTCAGCACCGTGGTGAGCTCTGTATCTTGCTGAGCTCAGCACTCGTGGTGAGCTCTGTATCTTGCTGAGCTCAGCACCGTGGTGAGCTCTGTATCTTGCTGAGCTCAGCACTCGTGGTGAGCTCTGTATCTTGCTGAGCTCAGCACCGTGGTGAGCTCTGTATCTTGCTGAGCTCAGCACCGTGGTGAGCTCTGTATCTTGCTGAGCTCAGCACAGTGGTGAGCTCTGTATCTTGCTGAGCTCAGCACAGTGGTGAGCTCTGTATCTTGCTGAGCTCAGCACCGTGGTGAGCTCTGTATCTTGCTGAGCTCAGCACCGTGGTGAGCTCTGTATCTTGCTGAGCTCAGCACTCGTGGTGAGCTCTGTATCTTGCTGAGCTCAGCACCGTGGTGAGCTCTGTATCTTGCTGAGCTCAGCACCGTGGTGAGCTCTGTATCTTGCTGAGCTCAGCACTCGTGGTGAGCTCTGTATCTTGCTGAGCTCAGCACCGTGGTGAGCTCTGTATCTTGCTGAGCTCAGCACCGTGGTGAGCTCTGTATCTTGCTGAGCTCAGCACCAGGGTGAGCTCTGCTCCTTGCAGGGAGCATTCAACAAGGAGTCAAGCCTACAGATACTCAAACATTAATCTCTCGCTGTTCAATACCCCTCCTCCCTGATCAATACCACTCCTCCCTGATCAATACCACTCCTCCCTGATCAATACCACTCCTCCCTGATCAATACCACTCCTCCCTGATCAATACCACTCCTCCCTGATCAATACCATTCCTCCCTGATCAATACCACTCCTCCCTGATCAATACCACTCCTCCCTGATCAATACAACTCTCCCCTGATCAATACCACTCCTCCCTGTTCAATACCACTCCACCCTGATCAATACCACTCCTCCCTGATCAATACCACTCCTCCCTGATCAATACCACTCCTCCCTGATCAATACCACTCCTCCCTGATCAATACCACTCCTCCCTGATCAACACCAGTCCTCCCTGATCAATACCTCTCCTCCCTGATCAATACCACTCCTCCCTGATCAATACCACTCCTCTCTGATCAATACCACTCCCCCCTGATCAATACCACTCCTCCCTGATCAATACCTCTCCTCCCTGATCAATACTACTCCTCCCTGATCAATACCACTCCCCCCTGATCAATACCACTCCTCCCTGATCAATACCACTCCTCCTGATCAATACCACTCCCCCTGATCAATACCACTCCTCCCTGATCAATACCACTCCTCCCTGATCAATACCACTCCTCCCTGATCAATACCACTCCTCCCTGATCAATACCACTCCTCCCTGATCAATACCACTCCTCCCTGATCAATACAACTCCCCCCTGATCAATACCACTCCTCCCTGTTCAATACCACTCCACCCTGATCAATACCACTCCTCCCTGATCAATACCACTCCTCCCTGATCAATACCACTCCTCCCTGATCAATACCACTCCTCCCTGATCAATACCACTCCTCCCTGATCAACACCAGTCCTCCCTGATCAATACCTCTCCTCCCTGATCAATACCACTCCTCCCTGATCAATACCACTCCCCTGATCAATACCACTCCCCCCTGATCAATACCACTCCTCCCTGATCAATACCACTCCTCCCTGATCAATACCACTCCTCCCTGATCAATACCACTCCTCCCTGATCAATACCACTCCCCCCTGATCAATACCACTCCTCCCTGATCAATACGACTCCTCCCTGATCAATACCACTCCTCCCTGATCAATACCACTCCTCCCTGATCAATACCACTCCCACCCTGATCAATACCACTCCTCCCTGATCAATACCACTCCTCCCTGATCAATACCACTCCCCTGATCAATACCACTCCTCCCTGATCAATACCACTCCTCCCTGATCAATACCACTCCTCCCTGATCAATACCACTCCTCCCTGATCAATACCACTCCCCCCTGATCAATACCACTCCTCCCTGATCAATACCACTCCTCCCTGATCAATACCACTCCTCCCTGATCAATACCACTCCTCCCTGATCAATACCACTCCTCCCTGATCAATACCACTTGATAAGTCATAAGTCGCTGGTTTTACAAGTCACTTAAGCATGGCACTCTGTCACCTTGCCCGATTAAACCCTGGTTTATTGGGTTTAAAGTCTATCTACTACACGAGGGTCGGCTGATTGTCACCTGTGCACTACCAGTCAAGAATATTTTATCGCCTCTATTAGGGATTAATGTGAACTCTCAGTATATACACCTCTCGGTGTATATACCTTGCTAAAGTTTCTCAAATTAATGTATTTTCTTGAAAGGGTGAGTGTTGTATGATATCAGTGCTTGTGTGACATCAATGTTAATGTGACATCAGTGCTTGTGTGACATCAATGTTAATGTGACATCAATGTTAATGTGACATCAATGTTAATGTGACATCACTGCTTGTGTGACATCAATGCTTGTGTGACATCAATGATTGTGTGACATTAATGATTGTGTGACATCAATGCTTGTGTGACATCAATGCTTGTGTGACATCAATGCTTGTGACATCAATGTCTATGCAACATCAGTGCTTGTGTGACATCAATGATTGTGTGACATCAATGCTTGTGTGACATCAATGCTTGTGTGACATCAATGATTGTGTGACATCAATGCTTGTGTGACATCAATGTTTGTGTGACATCAATGCTTGTGTGACATCAATGCTTGTGCGACATCAATGTTTGTGTGACATCAATGCTTGTGTGACATCAATGCTTGTGTGACATCAATGCTTATGTGACATCAATGCTTGTGTGACATCAATGCTTGTGTGACATCAATGCTTGTGTGACATCAATGTTTGTGTGGCATCAATGCTTGTGTGACATCAATGCTTGTGTGACATCAATGATTGTGTGACATCAATGATTGTGTGACATCAATGATTGTGTGACATCAATGCTTGTGTGACATCAATGCTTGTGTGACATCAATGTCTATGCAACATCAGTGCTTGTGTGACATCAATGATTGTGTGACATCAATGCTTGTGTGACATCAATGCTTGTGTGACATCAATGATTGTGTGACATCAATGTTTGTGTGACATCAATGTTTGTGTGACATCAATGCTTGTGCGACATCAATGTTTGTGTGACATCAATGCTTGTGTGACATCAATGCTTGTGTGACATCAATGCTTATGTGACATCAATGCTTGTGTGACATCAATGCTTGTGTGACATCAATGCTTGTGTGACATCAATGCTTGTGTGGCATCAATGCTTGTGTGACATCAATGCTTGTGTGGCATCAATGCTTGTGTGACATAACTGCCTGTATGACGTCAATGCTTGTGTGACATCAATGTCACCTCGGGAACAGCATTACATCAATTAACAGCATAGCTTATTGATGTACATCAACTAGCATAACACATAAAAGCCACATTTACGACCACAGAGCTAAAGGGAAGATCACTTCCCTTAATGTCACCTCTCAATGCTCTTATATATTTACATATCCGTCTAGTTAAGAGAATTTAAGTTACTTCTCAACTATAGTAGTGGAAAACAAATCAGTCCCATGAATGTCTGTGTGGCGAAACGTTTTGGCAGGTCTTTAATTCATATTCAAGTCTACTTTCACCCGCTTCTCATTCTCACCTAGCAGTAAAATACGTACATAGCAGTAAATAGGTACCTAGCAGTAAATAGGTACCTAGAAGTAAATAGGTACCTAGCAGTATATAGGTACCTAGCAGTATATAGGTACCTAGCAGTAAATAGGTACCTAGCAGTAAATAGGTACCTATCAGTATATAGGTACCAAGAAGTATATAGGTACCTAGCAGTAAATAGGTACCTAGCAGTAAATAGGTACTAAAAAGTAAATAGGTTCCTAGCAGTAAATAGGTACCTAGCAGTATATAGGTACCTAGCAGTAAATAGGTACCCTGCAGTAAATAGGTATCATTGGACACATGTGCAATACATGGGTGTCTTCTCTTGAAGACGTTTCAGTAGCCAGTATTTTTTTTTCAGTTCATTACAGAGATGATGAACGAAGACAGTGGAAGATGAGGTAATCAGTTCCTGTACAGAACTATACACAGTAGAACCAACACGGTGGGTGTTGGTCTACAGTGGTGTTAGTATACAGTGGTGTTAGACTACAGTGGTGGGTCACAATCTTGGCAAAAGAACCACTAAAGATTTTATTTTTCTGAAATAAGCTTCTCTGCTTTTGCTATTTCTGGGTAAGCTTTTGTTGTCAACTCTCCTGGGTAATATATATGAAAAAAAAATTTCTTCACTTCTTTACACAGGGGTTTTACAAGGTTAGGTTAAGGTTCCTAACTTTATTTACAAGCTAAGAGCTGATACCTACATCAGCTCGTTTCAAAGCCCTTTTTTTCATTATTTTGAGACATATAGTGAACAGGATGAAGTTGGAGCCATCTGTGGGCCAGTGATTTGGTCAACTGATTTTATTTCGTTGATGTCTTTATTGTGCTGTAAGAACATGTTCCGGACCAGGAATCATATATATATATATATATGCGTTTTGTGATATAAATATATATCTTTCTCTCTACTGGGCCAGGAACTTACTACTTCTACACTGCAGACAGGGACAAATCACCTCTTCCACTGTTGAACATTTAAAGGGTGACTTTTTGTGACTGATGATGCTGTCACCATGTCAGTTGACTGTGTAAGTGATGGTCTTGTCACCTGATGGGCTTGTCACCTGATGGGCTTGTCACTAGACAGTCGACTGTGTAATTTCAAGGAAGGTGTCACCCTCCCATCTGAATGTGAGACTCTTGCCTTTATCACCGGAGGATACGTTATGTATCCTCTCAGAGGATGTATAACGTACCCTCTGACAGATTACATAACGCGTCCTCTGACAGGATACATAAAGCGTCCTCTGACAAGATACATAACGCGTCCTCTGACAGAGTACATAACGCGTCCTCTGACAAGATACATAAAGCGTACTCTGACAGGATACATAACACTTCCTCTGACAAGATACATAACGCGTCCTCTGACAGGATGCATAACGCGTCCTCCGACAGGATACATAACGCGTTCTCCGACAGGATACATAACGCGTTCTCCGACAGGATACATAACGCGTCCTCCGACAGGATACATAACGCGTCCTCCGACAGGATACATAACGTACCCTCCGACAGGATTCACTATGCATCACCTAACAGAATACATAGTTAAAATGAAACAAATTGGAAACATGTCAATTAGTCAGTAATGAATCACATTTCCAGTCGCCCATTGATTTTGGGTAAAAAAAAAAAGCGAGTCCAGTCGTAAATATTTTAATTAAAAATGAAATTTTTGAGTTAAGTCATCAGACGGAGAGACAAAAAATCCCCCCATCCTTTGAAATTTATCAGTTAATATAAATAAATATATTTACTCTACTGGAAATATATAAAAAAATAATAAATATGATTTTATTTACTACGGGTGAGAGTGACCTGTAAATTTTCATAGGCTATAAAGATTAAGTAGCCATCAATATATATTTTTTTTTTCATTGCAGAGCCTACGTTTAAACTTTTCATTTATGGGAAGCCGAAATTGAATTTTTATAGAAATCACTTTAAACTTTTCTCCTTGGAGAGGGTATTAAAGAAAAGTGTTTTGTGGGTTGAGAACACTGCAGTGTATCTGAGTCTGAGGTCTTAGACTAATACACAGCTGCACACAGGGACTTCAGGGCCCCCAGGAGGGGCCCCAGGAACCCCTTTAGTCCACGTTGCTTAAAAATTTGGTCTACTGTATGAAAAGGGGTTGAAAAGGGGCCCCCATTACAGCTCAAGCTTCAGGTCCCCAAAAATGTAAGTCCACCCCTGACTATATAGTTTTAACTTATGATTGACTAGATACATGTCAGAGAGATGTAAAGAATGACTGCATCATCTGTGTGTGCAAGATCCTCTCATCTCATGTCTGTGTCGTCTGTACAAGAAGATTTCTTCATCTTATTGTTAAGACACCTGTATAGGTAAGACCCTCTCATCTTATATCTGTGGCAACCATACATTAAAGACCCTATTATCTTCTTTCTTGAAGACTTGCACATCTTACTTTTATATATATATATATATATATATATATATATATATATATATATAATGGGTATGGGTATATACAGCAGGATTCGAAGCCACGTCAGGGAGGCTGAGAAGGTTCCCTAGGTAACACTCTAAACCACTCGGCCACAGATGCCTCATAATATACATATAACATAACCTCATACGTATAACATATTCTCATAATACATATAAACACGAAACTGCCATTACGAACATTTCCGTAACATTATAGTCTGACACAGCCTCCACTCAGCGTAATGTCTCTCTCTCACTGACGTCGATATTACCAGAACTTTGGACGATATTTTCTACAATAACGGCCTTGATATTATCGTAGTATTTTTGTGACTACGAAAATAAAAGTGGAATTGCCACACAAAAATCCAGAGTCTTGAAGCAAATAGAAATTTCCCCATGAATATAACACAACTGTTTGTGTTATATTCATAGGGAAGTGCTAAACCCATGAGGGGGGTCACGCCTCACCTGGGAAATGGGGTCAGTCAGGTGTGAGCCCAGGAGGAGAAAGGTAGCTACAATTCCTTGGATCAAGATCCCCTCTCCAGCATCAAACAACCTCAAAACACAGTGTTGTTTAAGATTAAAATTTAAATCACCAAGCTTTAGAAAACAAATATTTAAAACGCCGTGTTATACAAAACAAATATTTAAAACATAGTGTTATACAAAACAAACCTCTAAATCACCCCGTGTTTTCATAAACTAAACATGTAAACACCGTGTTATACAAAAATCAAACCTGTGTTATACAAAACAAACATTTACATTACCGTGTTATACAAAAATACATACAATCCCGTATTATACAAAACAAATTTCTAAATCACCGTGTGTGTTTTATAAACTAAACATTAAAACGCCATCACTGATTTCAACTATGGTCTGTATAAGTTGTATCATGTACTTGTAGAAATAAAGATTATTATTATTGCAAGAGCCAGTTACTGTAGGGAGGAAGGTAATTGTCAACAGATGTGAGGTTCTCCACTCAGTGTAGCGTGGGGTCCCTTTCTTCCCTGGATTCCCATTACCGTGTGTGTGTGTGTGATCATCTTGAGTAATTGTTTCGCCCCTTTACATCCCCATCTTCGGCTCATTTCGTAAAGATTTTTCCCAGGTGCTATTAGCCGTTGTTCTCCTGTTTGGTAAACAGAAGCTGGTGCCACCTGCCGCCCTTCTAATTACTCTGTTTCGCCTGAGTTGATGGTAGGACACAGGTGTGGAAGGAGCTGTCACTGTGGTATGATGAAGCTACACACGCACACACACACAAACACACACACACACACACACACACACACACACACACACACACACACACACACACACACACACACACACACACACACACACACACACACTATATATATATATATATATATATATATATATACGACAGTCTATCTCCAGGTTGACTGGTAGAGTTGAAGTCTGCGTTGTTACAAGTCTGTCTATCGTCTCCCACCTGACACACACTAATATATGTTTCAGCAGTGGATGTATATTTCAAGGTGTGGTTGCAGAAGGGAGGCGCCTCTGCACCTGCAGAGTGCACGAACTGATGATAATCTCACGCAGAAATAATAGCCAGGGCATTGAAAGGGGGATTTTGTTTACCCAATCTGCATTTTGATGATTCCTTTGTGGAGAGTTATTGTTTTATTCCCATGACACAAAGGACACTCACACAGTTAATTTTGTTTACGATGCAAAAAAAAACATAAAGATTATTGTATGTATTAAGCCGAGCGAAGATTATTATATCTATAATTATCACATAATGTGTTAAAGACCCAGGAGATATATATGTTATTACCACGCGAAAATAGAGGATAGAGTCCATAGCAATACCTGGAGTTTACCTGGAGAGGGTTTCGGGGGTCAACGCCCCCGGGGCCAGGTCTGAGACCAGGCCTCGTGGTGGATCAGAGTCTGATCAACCAGGCTGTTACTGCTGGCCGCACGTAAACCGACGTAAGAACCACAGCCCGGCTGATCGGGTGCTGAGTTTAGGTGCCTGTCCAGAGCCTTCTTGAAGACAGCCAGGTTTGAGAATAAAAGTTTCCTTGAAATCGAAATGGCGTTCGAGTCCACACAAAGGGAAATAGGACCAAGAAAGACCTCAGTAGATACAGGGAGATCAATTAACCCAAATTTTCTCAGAGAGAAAGCCAATAAAAGCTGATTGCATCTAAATATTCCTACTGATGTCTGTCGAGATGAAATACTCCAGTTATTTTTTTAGACAACGCATTTATAAGATGGTATACTGAACTTGTTACTATGGACCATTTACTCAGTATTTTGA